>JACERP010000010.1:0-220000 GCA_014080715.1 Scenedesmus sp. NREL 46B-D3 | reverse complement strand
CAGTTCTGAAGCTAACAGCAGGGCAGAGGCATGCAGCTGCTGCAATGTGCCGTGTGCTTGGCCGGGGTTACCACATCTTAACACCATGCTGTGTTGTGCTGCATCAACAGCGCGTCCAACCAAGGCTTCTGTAGGCTTCCAATACGACGCAGGAATGCATGTTGCATTAGTCCCCGGCTTACCTGCTGTGGGCTGCTCTGGTTGGGCTGCTGCTGCTGCTGCTGCTGCTGCCCCTGCTGTCATTTGCTCCACCGTCAGCACGATCCACTTATGCGCCTACCCTCCGTAAACAATAGCTCTTTATCGCAATTTTTGTACCGCAAACAGAAACTGCGGCCGGGCTGGTTTTGAGGGTGTTGATGAGCTGCAGAGCAGAACGTCAACAACAGACTCTCACACACGGCTTAACTACGATGAGGCCCGTGAGTGAGTTTAAAGTTAGTTTTGCGCCAAACTCGAGCAGTACAGTGGCAATTGAAGAGAGCCAGTTAGCCTGCGGTGTGCAGGGTCACATGCGCAGTAACACATCGGTTCTGTCAATCTGGTTGATTCAGGTACAGTGCCTGCAGGAGCAGAAGGATCGTACTTTTAAGGATATGTATGTATATAACCTTGAGCGCGTGCCACTGCATTTGTGTGACCCTGTGCGGGCAGGAACAAGTACTGCCATCCCTTGACCTATGCAGTCTCGCTGATGCCATCATAAGCACATCGGTTGTGACACGCACCACGTTTCAGACTTAGTTTACAGCTGTTTCTGTGCTGCAAAGCCTTTGATGCTCCTCAGCCTGAGCAGCAGCAGTTTTCCCACCTTGGTGTGCTGATCACCTGTCAAGAGGAAGCGGAGGCCTGACAGTCACTGAACTTTCAGCTGCACAACTTCCAGCAGCAAAGAAGACTGCTATCACCTCCATCTAGTACTGCTGGGAATCAAGCTGCGCACCCATGTGGCTGCCCAGCAGCAGCACCTGCTCGTGACCTGAGATGCGCCCTTCAGGCTCAGCGCTTTCATCGCGCCTGCGGGCGCTGTCTAGTGAGCGTATGCTCCTGCAGGAAACATACCGCAACAAAATTTTGTCATTACATTACCGTTCTCGGCCTGCGTAGATGTAGATCGCTGCAACCGCAGCTGCAGCAGTGTTTGTGTGCAGCCAGACCAGCATCATGTATGTTAGACTGCTTGCCTGAGTCGCAGGCTGCAGCACAAGCATCGCATGCAGTGCTGTCCTGCAATAACCATGTTGTTACCTTTGCAGGTAGGGAGATATGTTCCAGCCTCATGCTGCAGCAGCTGCTGTACTACAACCTGTTCTGGTCAGCAGCCTGGATCATAGCAATGGGAGTGCAGGTGCACCTCAAGGTGCGGTTTTAGGCCGTGTCCCAACATTCAACCTGTTCCATCCATTGGTATGGCCCCCAGATGCTGCACATCGCTTGCTGAGCAGCAGTGGGCGTTTGCACCAGAATGCAAGAAATGCATTGGTAGGTCCAACAGCAATTGCCTGCCGGGCGACTGCTGTTGTGGACATGCTGTTAGCCTGGCGCTGCCCGGGAGGTGGCACCTTGCCAGACCTGGCTGCAGCGGTCATGAACAGAATACAGCTGAGCCACCTGTTCAGGAATGAGATGCTTGTACATCTGCTCCTTGCAATGTGCAGCAGCGGCATCTAAGAGGAATCTGGCGGTGTTCAACCCACCGCCTGGTGTGTTGCCGCTCCAGCTGCGCTCACCACCCAGCCGTGACCTGTTGCAACAACAAAGTGCGCTGCTGGCGCTTTCTTGTGCTGCAGTATGGCAAGGGTTTCACGCTGGTTGACCCAGACATCGCCCGCACGGTGCTGTGCATCTTCTGGATGCTGGCTGAGCCGGTGCGGCTGGCAGCAGGCTGGTACGGCAACCTGCAGGAGAACGTGAGCGGCAGGCGACGCTGCCTCGAGGCACAGCCTAGCACGCCCTGACTCTAGGCTGCGATAGTGGCAGTGACAGCATGGGCGTCATTTGCAAGGCACAGCAGGACAGCAGCAGCATGTACCATGCCGTCCCCTTGTGAACAGAGCATGCAGTGTCAGACCAGTAGCCGCCTGTGGCAGGCTGGTATGATGAAGTGCAGGCTGGCATGTGTGGCCAGCAGCAGCGGTGCCACACAGATTTGGCAGCTGGCTCCTCCCGCTCAAGGAGCGCTCGTTAGGGTTAAGCGTACTGTGGTAAGGCAGTAGCAGCCTGGTGAGGCAGCATGCAAGCGACCCGAGCTGAAGGGCAGCACCGCTGGCTCACCTGCTGACTGTTCCGGCAGACCTTGACAGCATACAACTGCAGCGCGTTGGCTGGCGCATGCAGCGCGCGACCACAGGCAGCATGGAATGCCTTGAGCCTGGCTACAGGCAGCAGAGGTCGTGCAGAACACTGCATGGCATGCAGCAGTTACTTTAGCAACAGCATCATCTCAACCTCCTGTGCATGCACGCACCCTCCACATCCTCCTTGTCCCGACAGCCTGCTCATGTGAGTGGATGCTGCGCAGTCCATGCACCTTGAAATGCTGCCAAGGAGAGCCGCACCCCACTCTTCGCGTGCTGTTCTTGTCTGCAGGTGCCATGGCTGGTCATATTTGCTGTGTTGACGCTGGTGCCGCAGACAGCCGTCTGCTACTACCTCATGCTGGCGGCGTATGTGAGTGTGACACGCAGCAGCGGTGGGCTGGTCACGCCACACTGAAGTCTTGGCACCGTGCATGCATGCACGGCGTGTGGTTACATTGTGGCGATCGCTTGTACCTGCCTCCTCTTTCCGGCACATCGTTTTGTCAATTGTTGCAGCACGGGGTAGCAGTCGAGTCAGCAGGACTTTGCTGGTTGACAGTCTCCTCTCTGTGCAGAGTTGGTCACATGTGACTGTGCCACGCTATCATAGCTATGATTGTTCTAGCTGCAGCACAAGCGGCATTCCACATGCCGCTGCAGCGTCAGCTCACAGCACGGCAGTCTCTGTCACCTTGCACCCTAGCTTCCATTCGGCTGCTGCACCCTTGCAGGACCTGAAGCCGTTTGATCAAGCCCTGCAGGTGGCCATGGCAGCCATCATCCATCTGGAGCTGTTTGTCACCATATACGCAGTGAGTGGCATGCATGCAGCCCCAACCTCACTATACATGTCCTGCCTGTGCTGAAGCCGCACAGCGCTCTGGGTCACCCAGCTTGCCACGTGCAAAGCAACTGTTGCCAACCTGGTATAAAAACACTCACGACTGCCATGTCTGCTTTTGCTGCTCTTGCTCACCCCACTGCAGATCCTGCACATGTTCAGGTTGGTGGCATTGATACAGAGCCAGGCATGCCTTGCTGTGTACTGCTTCTGCTGTGCCCATGTAGCAGCAGCTGTAGGCAACTTCCGTCCTTGTCAGCTGCGCAGGCATGCCTTGCGGGTGCTAAGCAGAGTGACGCCAGCAAGCTTGTTGTGCTGCTGCATCACCAGGGGTGCAGCAGCAAGGGCAGCATGCACTTGCAGTCATCTGCAGCACAGCTGCAGAGCAGAAAGGGCATTGCTGTGCGGCAGCAGCAGCAGCAGCTTACTTAGCTTTTTGAAGAAAGGCGACGCTCTGCCTTGAGCTGTGGTCGGCACCCTGCTCGTCCCCTTTCCAGCCTACATTGCTCAGCCTGCCTGTTTCCGCTGTCGGTCCCGTTCTTGTCCATGCAGGGCTCAGAGGAAGCAGTACTACCTGTTTGAGTACGCGCTGCAGCAGCAGCACAGATATGCCGGCAGGCAGCAGCAGTGATGACGCACTTGAGGGGGCCATGCAGGTCATCGCCTCCTGCAGGCTGCAGTGCCTGCCTAACACAGTGCTGTGCAGTTATTGGTGACAGCACGCGCCAGCTCACAGGGTTGCTGATAACCTACTTCAGGAGCAATTGCAGCCCAGCCTGAGGGTTGCTGCATCAAATAACAACCGCCAGTGAGGTGGCATTCGTGTAGATATGCCCGCAACTTGCATCAGCATATTGTTATAGCCGCAGCTTGAGCGGCTGAAAGTGCCAAAGTTGAGATGGAGAGGCAGCCCCATGTTTGGTGTGCGTGCTTGAGGACATGTTGTCGCATGCGCAGTGGTGCTGATCTGTTCCAAGTAGATGTATCAGCAGCCATTTTATCTGACAAGAAGCCCGGGCACTTCAGACTGGTGATTGTGCAATGTGTCACAAGCAGCCACACTCTGGCTTGTCAAGTCTTCGACAGCAGTAGCACTGACCAACATTCTGCGACTCAAACTTACGTGTCACGCCCACAGCCTTCACACTTGGGCACTGCCTGCGTGTGACATGCAAGCATGGCTGCCACATGCAAATCCACCGCACGTGCATCCACTGTGATCCCCATCATATTACCCATTAAACCCATAGCATAAACGCCACTGCACACCCAGTGTACAGCAATGCTGGCACCGCTGGTAACAAGTAGAGAGCAGCATGTCCAGTTGCAGGTGCTGTGGGGCACCAGCCCCCTTTTAGTTCACCCGTTCCCACCCCTTCACCCCCTTCAAGTGCACATTGTGCAACAGTAGGCCACTTGCTGGGCGTGTTATGTGCGACAAGGTTCCCGAGTCCTGGTGAGTGGTCATGGTGAGTAGTCCAACACAGAGTCTGACTCAGTCGGACTGGAGGCGGTGCACAGCACATGTACAGTACACTAGTAAGTACTTCTCACACTATTAGCCACATGATTGTCAGCTGACACTCATGTATTGATCAGTTGACACAATAATGAGCAAGTGACGCATGTTTGGTGAGCTCTGGCCTCGCAGGCTCACCAGCTGCAACCATTTCCTGTGCGGAGTCACCAATACTCATCATTAGACATGTGCAGCTGATGAGCAGTGAGGCTGCCTAGTGCTGGTGGCAGCAGTGCACTGCTTAAGTGCCTGGCCGGGGGGCACCGTACCACGCGGCACGTGCACAAACCTAGACCTCCAGGGGGGGGGGGACTGATTCCTGGAGGAGTGTGAAAGTGTTTGCCAATCAAGCCTACGCATTAAGGAGGGGCCGACTATAAGGTTTTGAGCAATCTGGACAGGCTGTACTGGTGCTCTTGATGTACAGCTTGCAAGCTGTCAATGTAAAACCAGGTGGTTTAATTGGTGGTGGTCAAATTTGACCAGAGGTCCGACCGAGTCACATTGCCCGGCACAAGCAGCCTAAAGGCAGAATTGGTGCGGTGGGGATGCTGTTTAAGCTGCATCTCCCCCTCCTGGATCTAGGTTGTGGCCGGGCCAAGCCCCGCTCTGAGCGTGACACGTTTGATATGTACCTTAGATCCAACGCAGTTGTCAAGCGCCGTGACAAGATGGCACAGCCTGTGCAAGCTCACTTCAACTGAGACTTACATATCTTGGCGCTTCGGTTGAAGGCACCTGGCTTGCGCAGTATGGGCGATTGGCTGGAGCCTTTAGCCTGGAGGTGTGCACACCGAGTCCAGTGTATTAGTGCTCAGCAGCCAATGGGGCTTGCGTGCCGTAGTTGCTTCTGTCCCTGAACAAGTACATGTCAGGCGATGATCGGCGCTCTGCTTGTTGTGTCTTGCCCGGGACCCGGAGAGACCATATCTCGACCCGGATTGTGTGTCATAGTCACAAAGCGTCATCCAGCTGCACGTATGCAATCGGGCATCATCGAAGCTGCAGGCTGATTTACTGCTAGCTGACACTTCAAGTGACCTGGTGTCTGTCCTGGCACTGGCACGTCACCGGCACTTTGAGGGGTGCTGCTGTCTTGCCTACGCCAGGATCACCACATTTTTACCACGGCATTACCACAGTTGCTCCACAGCGCGGGGTGGCTGCCCAGGTGCTGGCGAGTGACCAGTTCCTGGCTCACTGCTGACTGCCTGTCATTTTCCCGCGTCTTCCCCCTGTTTGTAACGAACTACACACGCATTATCGACGCTAAGACAACACACTATGCCGATAAGTCACGGATCATGGGAGCTAGCAGCTCTTGTGCTGTTGCCGGTTCCGGTGTTTTCCTGCGCAGTGCACCTGAACCTGCTCATTGACGAATCTTACCATTCTACATGACATGACAGGCATGGGCGACAGTGCCAGGACCGAGCCTGCAGTGGTGAACAGCAGCAGTGCACTGGCCGAGGCCAACAGTTACATGGAGTGGGAGGCCTCACAATACAGGTGGGATGCAACTACCATGAAAGCCGAGAAGTCAGCAACTTATGCACCAGCTGCTGCAGAAGAAACATCTGGCAGGCGTTCAGCGCGCTCTGCCGCTGTAGCCTCTGCGGCAGCATTAGCAGCAGGCGCAGCCAGAGCCAGCAGCACCAAGCGCAGTACAGGCGAGCTGGCATGCCAGGTCCCAGGCTGTGGGGTGAGCCTGGCAGCTGCCAAGGAGTACCATCAGCGCTACCGGATCTGCCTTGCACATGCCAAGGTAAGCTGCAGCAACAGCAGCAACCGACCACTAATCACCTCAGCTCAGCATCTGTGTAGTTTCTGGTGCATAGCAGCACTGCCAGCGACGTGTCTGTGTAAGCAGGATATGCTTGTGAAAGGGCGGTTCTGCTGGGGCAGACAGTAAGGCCAGGGCTTGAAGTTTAGCAGTGTCTGATTGCATGCGATGGTTGAGGAGTGTGGCACAAGACATCACACTGTGAAGTGCAGGCAGTGGCTGTATGCTCGTGCTGTGAACTCGAACAGAACTTCTGTGCTGCTGCTGCTGCTGCTGCTGCTGCCGCCGTCAGGTGGGTTCTGTGGAGCTGGATGGGGTCACCTCTCGCTTCTGCCAGCAGTGTGGCAAGTTTCATGAGGTGGCTCAGTTTGACGGTACCCGGCACAGCTGCAGGTGCGCTGCTTGGCTTGGCATCTGGGACTGCTGCTGTGATGGCTGTGACTGCCTCTGGCGCTTGCTGACCTCAGGGCAGCGCTCCAGCAGCAGGCATGCCACCTGCAGCTGCCCTGCAACCACCACCATGTTCGCCAACTGGTCCTTGTGGCATGGCACTGCTGCACATGCACGCCCCTGCCTGCCATGGCTGCGTGGATGCGCATGTGCAGCAGCGTGCGATCCCACCCGCACACGTCACCAGTGCTCTGCTTGACAAGCACCAGCATGCTGCCGCCTGCTCCGTGTGGTGTCGGCAACGCGGCAGGCAGCAGCTGCAGCGGCACAACGCGCTGCGGCGCAGGGCAGCCCCCAGCAGCCGCGAGCACACCAGCATCACAGCAGCAGCAGCGCCAACCGTGCGCCCTGCAGACAGGCCGGGCTGCGGCGGCAGGCCAGCAAAGCACCGCAGCAGCGCACCGTGGGGCTCAGGCGAAGAGCCAGGCGCAGCAGCCGCAGACCCAGCACCCAGCTACAGCTGTGCGCCCGCTGCGCCGAACCCGGTGCCGCCAGGCCGCTGCATGGGCCTGCAGGGCTTGCATGCTGGCGATGCAGCAGCGATGGCAGCTGCGCTTGCAGCAGGGCGGCAGCAGCAGCAGCACCCCAGGGGGGTGGAGTACAGCGCATGAGCCCACCCAAGACGTCCAGCACCGAGAGCAACACCCACCAGCAAGCCAGCAGCAACTGGATGCTGCAGCAGGCAGCAAGCAGCAGCGGTGAGTGTGGGAACGCTGCCGCGGGTGCACTGGGGCTGCAAGCTGGCGGCTGCCTGAGCGCAGCGCAGCAGCAGCAGCAGCAGCAGCAGTTTCATCCATGGGGTAGCGGCATCGGTTTGGCAGAAAATGTACAGCCTGCACAGCTGCTCCGGTTGCAGCAGCAGCAGCAGCAAGCCTATGCGTTGCAAGCAGCCAGTGCTGGGGCAGCAGCACCACCAGCAGCAGCTGCAATGGCGGTACCTTGTATGCCTGGGTTTGTGCCTGAGACAACAACTGGCTGCCAGCAGATGCCTGGATGCTCCGGCAGCTACTCCCCGCAGCAGGCGCAGCAGCAGCAGCAGCTTCAGCAGCAGGTACCAGGGGGCACACAGCATGGAGGCCTGGCTGTTGCGGATACAGCAGCAGCTGCAGCAGCACCACTGGATGGGTCACCGGATGATGCTGCAATGCTGCAAGAGCTCCTTGATGACTTGTGGCCTGCAGGACAGCCTGCAGCAGCAGTGACAGCAGCAGCAGCAGCAGCAGCAGGTGACGCCACAAGGCATGCTGGTGCCTGCCCTGCTGCAGTAGCTGCTGCTGCTGGGACAGCGTTTGTGCCGGGTGCCGACCCGGCAGGTGGCGCTGGTGGCCTGGACAGCTTGGGGGAAGACCCTGCAGCAGTGGCTGCAGTGGATTCCATCGTACGTCAGCTGGCAGCACAGCAGCAGGAGCAGCCGAAGCAGGTGATAACTGTGCAGCAGGAGCAGATGTTGCAATCGCATCAGGCGCAGCAGCAGCAGCAGCAGTCAGTAGTAGGGCCGACTGCTGTGACCGGGCGTCAAGGATGCAACAGCAGCTCCACATCCAACGTCACCAACAGCAGCAGCGCCTCCCCAGGCGACCTGCAGGCCGCCTCAGCACCAGCAGCTGTGTGCGAGGCGGACCTGGCAAGCTACAGCTATGCAGCGTACCAGACTGCCTGCCAAGTGCAGCCGTGGCATGCGCTGCTGTCCTTGCCTGTCCCTGACTGCCTCCTGCACAGCATTGCTGCTGACTTGCGGCTGCCAGGGCAACAACCCAGCAGCCAGCAGCAGCAGCAGCGGATGCGTGCACATGCAGCACATGCAGCGCAGCCGCTGCTGCTGCAGCAGGCGCCTGCAGTGCAGCCGCTGGGCTGGCCGGGCTTGGCTGGCAGCGCTGCTGCTCCACTGATGCCTGCTGGGCTGGCGGGGACTGCTGCTGCTGCTGCTGCTGCTGCTGTTCCTGATGCAGTCGGCTTGCTGGGCCCTCAGGGGCATGCCGACCTGGCTGCACTGCAGCTGGGGACACTGCCAGGGCTGCAGCAAGGGGCCGTGCAGCTGCAGCAGATGCACGCCCCAGCTGCAGTGAGCGGGCTGAACAGCCCGCAGGAGACAGCGGCTAGCACAGCAGCAGCTCCTGGCAGTGCAGCAGCAGCAGCAGCAGCAGTGGCAGCAGCTGGCGGCAACCCCCTTGCAGGACAGCTGACGGTCGCGCAGCGCGCGGCAGCGGCCAGCCACCTCCGCAGCATGCTCATGCTCGCGGCGGCCGCGGGCGAGTCGAGCAGCGCCGTGGTGTCGCGCGCGCTGCAGCTGATGCAGCAGTGCGGCGACTGGATGCCGCACGCCGCGCTGCTGCAGCTGAACAGCCTCAGCGTGAAGCTCATGGGCGCGGCGCCGTGCGACCTGCCGGAGGACATGCGCGAGCACATGATCGCCGCGGTGGTGGGCGCGACCATGCCGGAGGCCTTCCTGCGCCCCGGCTGCTCCCTCATCACAGTGGACGTCACCACCAGCAGCAGCAGCAGCAGCAGCAGCAGAAGGAGCGAGGCGGACGGCGGCCGGGATGCGGCGGCAGTGCTGCAGCGGCTGTGCAGCAGTCGCAGCTGGTTTGCTCGACGGGAGGTGCGCATGCAGCTTGCCACCGCTCTCGCCAAATGGATGCCGGCACAGCAGCAGCAGCAGCAGCAGGGCGATGTGGACAGCACTGGCAGCAGCAGCAGCAGTGATGGCAGCGGCAGCTGCACGCCTGTCGCAGCAGCTGCGCCGCATGTGGTGCTGGCCAGCAGTCCCGCGCTGTGCCAGCGGGACTGGCAGGGTGCGTGGCTCGCCGTCAGCTGCCATGGGCTGTCAGATGCCGAGCAGCTGCAGCTGACCGCCAGGGGGGGCGGGCAGTACTATGAGATAGACGAAGGCAGCATCGCAGTGGAGCGCTGTGGGGCGCTGCCGTCAGCAGCAGCTGCTGCGGCGCATGACACCAGCAGCAGCAGCAGCAGCACCTGGACCAGGTGGTTGGGTTCGAGGGTATCAAGGCATGCTGCTGGGCCTGCAGCAGCAGCAGCGGGGCCTGGCCAGTCTGTGCTGGTGTGGTTCCGGCTGGCGGAGCAGCCGCGGTCGGGCGGTGTGCGTGTTGAGGTGGCGTGCATCGGCAGCGGCGCGTGCGGCTCAGCGGTGAGGGCTGCCGCACAGCTGTCTGGTCCATGCTGTGCTGCTGCTACTAGCGCAACCAGGGCATACTCGCCTGGAAGTGCAGGTCATGTGTGTCTCTGCGTGCTGTCCTGCTCATGCCGGGTAGGGCTGCTTGCCGCGCGCCACACTCGACAGGCGTTGCCTGCTCGTGGGGGTGCTAGGGGTGACTGCTGACCGCTGAGCTGTGCATGCTGCTGCTGCCGCCCCCTGTGCGCCGCACGCCCTGCCACGTGGCGCCCTCCAGGTGGTGCTGGTTGCACAGGAGCCTCAGCTGGTTGCCGAGATCAACGCGGCGGCCGACGCCGCACCAGCACCAGCAGGCGCTGGCGCTGGCCAGCAGTCAGCTGCTGCACGCGAGCAGCAGCTGCAGGCCCTGCTGTGGGAGCTCGGGCTCGTGCTGGAGCTCAAAGCTGCGCTGCTGCAGGCATACAGCCGGCACGGCACGGCGGCAGCGGCGGCGGCGGCAGCAGCGCAGGGCACCCACGGCAGCAGCGTCAGCTGCAGCTGCGGGTGCTGCTGCTCGGACGGCAGCTGCAGCTGCTGCCGCTTTGCCGGCCGGCAGCTGCGAGCCTACAGCAGTGCAGAGGTCGTGCTGCTCGTCCGCGCAGCACGCAGGCTGCTGGCGGCGGCGGTGAAGGCAGGCTGCCCTGCAACAGCAGCTGGCGTGATGCCTGTGGCAGGGCTTGGCTTGCAGGGGCCTGAGCAGCTGCTGGCTGCTGCTGCTGCTGCTGCGGAGGGCTTTGGCAGCGACTGGCGGGGCGCTCGGCCTAGTTTGCTGCACCTGGCGGTCGCGTCGCAGAACCCCCAAATGGTGAGCCGACAGCTATGTGTGATGCGGTGCAGCAGTGCCGTGGTGGCCCCTATGAGTGATGCAATCGCTGCGCTGATCAGCATGTTCAGCACTGTTCAAAGCAGCTTGCAGGGGTGCTTGTCACCAAAAGCACACTGCAGCGTCGTAAGCTGCGTTTTGGCATGTGGACATGTGCCGGGCTGTGCCTGCCAGCATGCATGCATGTCTGACATGCTCTGCATGCCTGAAGCTCCGCCCATGCGGCACAACCCCTGGGCCTCAAATGCGCATGCTGCCTTTGTGCGTGCCGGGCGCCGCGCTGCTGCTGTGCAGGTGGCGTGGCTGCTAGCCTGGGGCCGCGCGACCGGCGTGTGCTGGCTGCAGCATGTGACCGCTGCTGTGGGTGGCCGCGTGGCGCTGCCGGGGCTGACACCGCTGCACCTGGCCGCACTGCTGGGGGACGCGGCGCCGGTTGCAGACATGCTGACAGGTGCGGGCAGGCCGGCAGCATGCTCTGTGTGTGTGTGTGTCGAGGCATGGCAAGGCGTGTGGTTCTGGTTCTGTGCTCTGTGTCTGTGTGCGGGTGCACTGGCTTGCCGGAGGTGGACTGCATGGCTTGGGGGCTGTAGGAGCTCAAATAAAAAATAAAAAAGATAAGACAAAGCAGCTGAATCCTGCACCCTAGATGGTGAAAACCAGTAGTCAGGGCTGCGCTGGAGGGAGCTGCAGGGGTGGCGGCGCTGCTGCTCCACATGCTGACTGGAGTGGCGTGTGCGCGGTGCTGTGCCTCGCTGCCCGGGCATCAGCTGGTCCCCGCCTGCTGCCGTGCACATGCGTGCCAGAGAAGCCTGTGCTGCCGTCATCATGCAATCATCATGTACGGACGTCCATCTTCTTCCGCCTCTGCCTTGCCTGTGCCGGTGTGGTACGTCAGTGCCATCATTTGTGCCACCTCCGCTGCACACCACCGACGTCTCCGCTGCTTGCTGCCCTCGCACCTGCTTGCAGACGTGTCGCCCGCAGCAGCCGCCGCCTGGTTTGGCAAGGCCCTGGCGGCAGCTGTCACCCCAGCTGCAGCCCAAGACAGCAGCAGCAGCAGCAGCAGCAGCGGCGGCGCTGGCTCATCAGCAGCCGCCGCCGGTTCTGGCCGGCGGCAGCAGCAGCAGCAGCGGGGACCGGCGCAGCACCATGACTCAGCAGCCCTGCCCGGCAGTGGTGCGTGCGTCCCCACCCCAGCAGCAGCCGGCGCCGCAGCTGCCAGCGGCATCCTGCTGCTGCCCGACCCTGCGCTGCGCTGCTGCGGGTTGACGCCCGCGGCGCTGGCTGCGACGGTCGGCAGGGTGGTGCTGAACGCGTCGATCGCGGGCAAGGTGCCCGGCGCCGCCGGCGGGGGCCTGGCGGCGGAGGCCGCGGCAGAGGCGGCTGCGGCGGCGGCTGGGCGGCCGCCTGCGGAAGCTGCGCCGGCTGCCGCAGAGGAGCCGCTGAAGCCCCACAAGGTGTGGCCGGGGGGGACTGGGTTTGCATGTGGCCGGGCGGCTGCATGTTTGGTGTCGTGCTCAACTGTGCTTGGTCTGCACCCTTGTTGTCTGTGGTGACAGCACCTGTCAAGTGCTGCAGAAGCGGTGTCGCTGTGGTCCTGCATTTCACGTCATAATGCTGCTGCTTCCCACCAGCCGCGTCGCAGCAGCACGCATTGGCCTCCCACACACAAAACACCGACAGCCTGCACTTTGCTGTGCCCTGCTTGCTTTCCGCAGGCCTCTGCGCTGAGTGGCGCTGCAGGGCGGGACGCGTCGGGCGGTGCGGAGCAGCAGCTGTGCGCAGTCTGCCAGTTGCCGCTGACCTCCTTCAACCGCGACTGGCACCAGCACCACAGCCCTGTTTACCTGGCACCGCCACAGCAGCAGCAAGCGCCAGCTGGCGGTGCTGCAGCAGCAGGCTTTGATGGTGTGGTGGCTGGTGGATCGGGGCAGGCAGGGGCCAGCAGCAGCAAGGATCAGCAGCCGCACACTGCAGCGGCAGCAGCCGCAGCAGGAGCCGTGCAACATGACGTGCAGCCGCCTGGGGCAGCAGGCGTGCCGCTGCAGCTGCTGGCTGCGTTGGTTGCAGGGCTGCTGCTGGTGGGGCTGCTGGCGAGTGCGTTGGGGCAGCTTCTGGAGGGGTGAAGAGTGAGCTGCCCCCTGGGGTCGGTGCACGGGCGGCTGCGGCATGAACCATGCGCTGCGCAGGGCCGTGTTTTGTGTATCAGCATGGTAAGAGCTGGCGCAGTCGCGATTGTTCCTGCGCGTGCTTCAAGCTGGCGGCTGTCAGGGCCACAGGCTTCATTGGGGCGGATCTCTGCGGCTTTGGTGATTCGGGGAGCGCAAGGGCTGCTGTTGCTGCAGTTGCTGTCGACGCTGGGTTGCGCGTGGTGCAAGCGTATCGGTTATGCAGGGTTGGGGGTCTGCATTGTGCGCCTCGACAAAATGTACATGAGGCAAAATGTGCAAGCAGCAGTGCTGAGACTTGGGGCCTGCCTTGGGTGAGCTGATGCGCTTTTTGGCTGTGCACAAGCTCCAGCGGTGTCTGTATGGCACAGAGTTGGCTGGAGGGCGTGACTCAGGATGGTGTTCCTTGGCACCTGGTTGCAGCATGCGCGAGTGTGGTGCGGTGTTGTGAGTTGTTTGAGCGTCGCAGCGCGCGTCCGTGAGTGCTTGGGTTTCCGACCATGCGCGTGTGCATGTGGCAGCTGTGGCAGCTGCCGTGTCCCTGTACCCTTGCGCACGGGCTGCGGACTGTCGGGCGGCTGGGGCGTTGCGTTCTGCTGCGGCTGGGACCAAAAGACGTACAGAGGAGGCTTGGTGAAGGCACCCATCTGTTGTGGCACTTGTGATTTGCGTGCTGGGTTTGCTGATGCACTTGTCACTGACCTCATGCTGCTCTGTCATGTTGTGTTTTGAAGCATGAAAGGTTTGGAAGCTGTAGCGTGCTTGTCTGCAATTGCAGTGTCGACATCCTTCTGGCTGCAAGGCGTGCGTGTCTCTGTTAAACTTTGAACTGGCAATGTGGGTGCTCCGTTAATGGTGCAGCGGCAGCTGGTGTACTTGCACTAGCTGCCATAGGAAGCTGCAATGTTTTGGCTGGCGTTGGTGGTGTCAACATGCCGCCCTACTGCTGATGCACTGGCGCAAGCGGTGCTGCATGGCGCTTGCGTGGGCTGTCAGTCGTCTGTTGAACTTCGTGCTTTATTTTGCCTGCGATCCTCACCAGGAGCATGACTGCAGGCATTTATGCTGCAAGCAGCAATCAGATTGATCTGTGGGCTTCAGAAGTGTGACAAGAGAGAGTGCCGGGTGTCAGGTTGAGCGCATAGGCCGCCATCTTGCTGCTCCTGTTCGCTGCCATGCGGCCTCTGTGTATGGCTGTTTAGGCTCCCTCATGTGCGTGGCTGCGTCTTCCCATCATTAACACACCGTCAGCATCGCCGGCGCATGGCGGAATGTAGGCTCACTGTGCACTTACCAACTTGTGCACGTGCTCCCGTTGTGCGCGCACTTGTCACTCGAAACAGGCAGCTGATGTTGTCGCAAGGCACGTCCTGTGTCGTCAACTGTTGCTGCTGTGCGTGTGTGTCGCATGCGGTGCTGTGCGTGCAGGTTTGTGCGCAGCGTCGCAGGACATTTGCTGGAGCTGTGTGGGTGCTGCACCTCATCATCACGTCACCCAGCCAAGCCACAGCATCAATGCCATCATGTGGATGCTGCATCTGTGTAGTGACCTCGAATGGTTGGTCTGGATGGGGTGACTTTGTTTTACTCACCTTTATACAAGCAATGAAGGCTGCAGTACGTTATGGTCACTGGTTATGCTTTGTATCTTGTGGTTGCTGTTATTTGTGGTAGCACTTTCACTGGCGGTTGCAAGCCGCAGCCAAGCTCCTGCAACCATTCAAGTGGCAGGCGCCGCATCACAGCGAGTGTGGCGCACAACTGCTGTGCAGAGCACACATGCGTATGGTGGCAGGTTGCTGAGGTGGTGGGTACTGATGGGCAGGTATTGGCATACAATCGGCGGTGGAATTGTCGTACAGGTGATGCACAGGTCTGCATGTAGCTGCCAGCAGTACTTGACGTTGGTTGCGCATGCACGTGGCGGCTGTGCATGGACTCTGCACTTATTGAAACCAGCAGCTTCTGTTGGAATTGCTCAATTTGGAAAAAAAGCTCCTGAGAACATGCATAGTAGTGTTGACTTGCCACGCACGGTTGCCATGCCATTTATGGGGATCCATTGCAGTACTGCTTGAATGGCGCTTGGCGGTGTGCGCCTGACTTGCAGTGTCTGTCATGCTGCAGCGTGGACAAAGCAGCAGCTGCACGCACCGTGGACTGTATGCGGCCGCGCTGGAGTTAGCATTAGCGTGCATGTAAGCTGCGCCGACGACACTTGCCTCTTTGAGTGCCTGTCTGCGCATGAGTGGGTTGAACGCTGGAGAAGCCGACGCATGCCGGGCATGCTGTGATTATGTGCACTACGCGCATCGCAATGCAGCAGTTGCAGATGTGCTGTCAGCACATACGATGGTGTTGTGCTGTTGTCCAGGGAAGTATCACTGCTGCATCATGAACTCTGACAGGAGAGTATCCATCGAATTTTGTGTGCTGTCAGCCTCCGCAATGAACTACAACATTGTCATATGCATGTTTTGCAAAGGGGCCTTGGATGCCTGCTCTGTGCCGGTCTACACATCAGCGACTAGGGCATGGGCGCAGGCGTTCATGTGCACGCTGCACTGCCTGTTTGGTGGCGATGGTTTCAGGTGATGCTTGAATTGCTTTTGAAGTAAGTTTCACGTCTGGCCTGCCTCAGGCAGCGTGTACAGGCTGTGCAGGAGCCCAGCAGGTGCAGTCACTGAGTGAGTGCACTCTGCCTAGCCCTGTGCTCCAGGGTGTCATGACTGATCAGCGTACTGCTACTTCTTTCCACATCATCATGATGCTGCGTAGTGCGCGGCAGTAGCTTGCACAAATTGTGATGACACTTGCGCTGTGTTGTGCGTCATGTTGTGGATCATGCATGGTTCGCCAGTGCTGCATAACAGAGCGGAGATCAACCTGAGATCCGTGGTCCCGTCACCGTCATGTTACCATCACTGTTGTGCAGCAATGGCACCAGTTTATGCTGATACATCATCAGCCCTGCTCCCTTGTGGAGCAAAAGGTACTGCGAGCACTCCTCCGGCGTGATTCTGAATGTTATGTAATGCACAGATCTGAAGTTTGCAGTGGTGTCGAGCTGGCGTTATGGCAACGTCACATGGTGAAGAATCCCGAGGTCCGACCGTGTTGCTTGGTAATTATGCGCCCCCTGAACCATGAAGCCTTCAAAGCGACTTTATCAGTCAATGGGCCGGCCAAAGGCTTTGGTGGGTCTAAGACGGTAGGGTGATATGTACAGATAGGTAGAGCCTTTGCGGTTATCAAACAGATCATGAGTGAAGACCGTCTTCACTGCTGGCAGCACTGCATGCATCCAAAGGAGTGCTCCACATCCTACCAACCTGCCGCATGCAAGCTCTGCTGCCTGCACCCACTGTGCATGACGCATGACGTTGAACGCACTATAGACACGTAGTAAGCACCAGATCCAAGCAAGGAGCTTCAGGGTCACCAGCCCATCCGCGTCCAGGAAAGCTCATAAGGTTAATGGCTGCGCACGCACACACTCAATCCCATGTAAGGCCACTGTGGCAGTGTATGAAGCTGGGTTGCTCACAAAACAGCATGTATTGGCAGGTTCCATCTCGTCTGTGGATAACCCGTGGGAAGTGTGGCCCCGCATAAAAAGTTGTGACAGCACATCAACAGATGCTGCACAGCTGCCAGTGGCACTGGTTTGTGCAGGCTTGCAATCTGCACAACAGGTGCAAGTTGCTACTTGAGACAAGGTTGCCTATGGACCTTTTGGAATTTGCGCATAATATTGCATTTTGATGCCACCTGAGCCATGCTGACATCCATATTTGTTTCTCAGTTGTGCTGTTGTTTGAGGAGTATGCTGCCCCACAGAGGAGGGCCACAACCCCCATCCTGGTTTGTTGCGTGGTTCACCGTGCCACCTATGCTGCTACCAGATGTTGTGCCCTTTCGCATGGATTCACCGCTAGGCTATGTTGTATGTTGGCTGCTTGTGTGTGCATGCTCTGCCTCCCTTTCCCCCCTTTGGTTGTGGAGAGACATTTTGGACCCCATGAGCCTTGTTTGGCTCCTTTCTGAGTTCTGAGCTCTCTGAGCTTGTTGAGGTTGCGGCTTCTTTCGGTTGATGGTCTTCTTTTGAGTTTTGTGGACCCCATGAGCCTTGTTTGGCTCCTTTGCGGGTGGGCCAGTGGCCCTACTTTGGTAATTTAGTAATTTGGTTGGCAAAGGCAATGCAGCAGTGCTCCCCCTTCCTTCCATTCCAGTGGGGGGCGCGCGGCTGTTTTTGATGCTATGGCTTGCATGCGTAATATGGCGAAATATGGTGATGACAGCATGGCCCCGGCTTGCCTAAAGTGTTTCACTGCCGGAGGCGGTCGGGGCCCTGTCACAGGTCAGCGCTGCTAGCAGCCGCCTGGCTAAAGAACGCAGTCCGACGATAGGCTATCACATTTATCAACTACCAAACACGGTCACTACCAAGGATGACGCTGTGTGATATGACATACGAGCCTTGCATACGGACAGGTGCCTCTGATTCCTTACTGTGCTTTTGTGATGGTTACAGTGCTGCGCAGCACAGCAGCATGCCGCTGTTGCAGCAGGGAAGATACAACGTTGTTAACTGCACATCATTGCATCTCCTACCTCGACACAGCACATCACCATGAAACATCACAATTGCAATGTACAATAGAGCTGCCAGCTGCAACATGTTTCAGGGGCAACACAACTGCACGAGCAAGGTGACCAGCTGCCGGCAACCACCCACCAAGCACAAGACCGCAGCCTGCAAGCTTCTGCGGTGCAGGACATTGGCATTGCCATCACTGCGGCTGTTGTGCGCACAGCAGGGATGAACCCCTCTTAAGACTGTCTAGGCACACAGCTACACAGAGTTCTGCATCAACATTGCTGTGCACACATGCATTGCTGCTGCCTCCCATCGAGTGCACAAACGGAGGTACCAGCAGCAGCCCAGCAAGGCGCCACTGCTCCAACACAGCTGCTCAAAGCACCCCCAGTGCAAGCTGCTGAGGCGCGCAACACCAGGCGCTGCCATACAAGCCAGCATCCTGTGGCGCAATCTGCCCAACACCAGGAAACAGGTGGAGGTGGTGGTATTGTACAGGAGACATCTGGGGAAGCCGGATGGCGTGCCGTGGGACACACAAAGCATAATGTTGTACAGCAGTAAAGCATGAGTTGGGACAGTGCAAGGCACCAAGCAGGTGCTACAGCGTGCATTGGTGTGTGCAATGATGCAGCGCAACTCAAAGCGACATGCATGCGGTAACGGAATGATCTAGCCAGCATAATCAGCACAGGCACAGGCTGGCCAAACTTCGGGGTGCTGATGGCACCCAGATACCCTAACCGTGTGACACGCTCGGATTCCACAACTGAGGAGGATGGTGTAATGCAACGTCACAGCCCAAACACACACCTACATTTGGTCGGCTATACATGCTGCATGTCTGACTTTGTGCATTACCAAGGCACATGCACACACATACACGACGCGATAGTGTACATCTGTGCAGTACACGCTCTGTGCTGGCTGCTGATGCATGCAAGCCTGCTTATGCTGCCTCCCTCATTGCCTGCACCCCCGCAAAAACGCACAGGCGGCGATGCGCATGCATGGCTGTTCGACCTCAGCCGCTGAGGCGGCCACCACTCCAGTGCAAGCTGCAGCCGCTAGGGGGCATGCAACACGCTGCTGGAGGCAGAGCGGCAGCAAACACAGTACAGTATGTCAAACCCCTTGCACTAAAAGGTTGACAGCATCAAGCGCAGCTGGTAAAATGCTCTGTCTCATAGAGGCAGTGCAATGCAGTGCAAGCACAGCTGTGTGACACAGCAATCAAAGAGCCAGGAGCCTGCTGCTGGAAATGTCGCTCGGCAAACTACCCAAAGTTGACCACATGACAGAGGCTGCAACGCCAGCGCTACCTTGTCAAGCAGAGCAACAATCATCAATCACTGCACCTGCGCTGAAGTGGGCGCCAACAGCTGCATGCAACACAGCTGCACTCCGCTGCCAGCAGAGCGAATCAATAGCTTTTGAAATGCCCTCCCCAAGCAGATGTGCCACAGCAATTGACAGAATGCAGCAACAAACAGAGCACTCTTTACAGCTATCCTGCGGGCAATCACCGTGTTGCAGTCACCAAGCGCACTCAGACAAACATGCAGCATTCTTGGCGGCACTGACGTCATCGCAAGGTACAAAGGCAAGGGCTAGCTCTCACGCGCACCCGACACACCCTCTGGAGGATACAAGCCGGCCGCAGTGCTGAAGCACGCAGGCAGGCCTGCTGCTCACGGCCTACACACAAAATAAGCACACCACCATGGAACATGCAACGCCTTGCACCTAGCAAGCTACCAAACCACAACAGAACACACCAGCAGCAGTTCAAGTTGCCGCTGCTGTTCAGCTGGCTGCAGCTGCTAGCGGTAGGAGTCTGCAGGCAAACCGCCTCTTGGTACTGCTGTGATTGGAGCCAACCAGCTCAGCAGCCACAGGCTTGGTCAACATCAGACGCCGCCACCAGATTCCATTGGGGCCACCAAGCCCACCACGCAGAGCCTGATGCTGCAGGCTCCAGGATTGAGCTTCCTGCTGCATCAGCCGACGATGTTGATGTCTCCCTTGCGGTTGGGCGCCAGCTTGTCCTTCCAGGCATCAAACAGCTCGCGCAGCGCTGCGGCAGCGCACACACAGCAGCAGGGGCGGCAACGCATCAAGTAGGGCTTGGAAGTTCGGCTTGCATCCTGAAGTGCTGGCCACTTTGCAGCCACTGCTGCGCTGCCCAGCGCTGTGCATGCGGCTCTGCTACGCCCTGGTCGTAACTGGCTAAGGATCTGCGGCAGCAGCTGACCTGTCCACCCAAACACAGCGCCGCAGTGCAACCGCACGACGCGCCTGCCATGAGCGCAAGGGAGCCAACCACCAAGAGACGCATTGGCTGCGCATCGACCGCACTTGATGCCGGCTGCTTGGTGCGCGACTGGATCGTAACTCCTCCGACGCCTCCACTGTCTTGGCCTGCTGCACTGCACTTCACAAGCAACCGCCTTGATGAACCTCCCGCCGCCCTGCCACCCGCCTACATTGCGCGGTCAGCACCTGCGCCTGAACGGGCCCCACCTGTGCAGTACTTGGCGTGCAGCTCATCGACCGCCGCCTCAAACTCTGCAGGCGTGACCGCCCGGGGGTCCATGGCCTGCACTGGGATGGGCGCACCCACCACAGTGGCCAGGGGGGCCCTGAACGGCAGCAGCCCCCAGTCGGCAAAGATGCCGCTGCCCTTGAACAGCGGCTGGCTGGTGCCCCAACACCTGCAGCAGCAGCGCCAGCAGCAGCAAAGTGAAGTGCTGAATTGTGCACAGGTGCCGCTGTCACGTGCCACCTGGCAGACTGAGCACATCTCATGCGCAGCTACTGCCAGCAGACCAATGGATTTAGGCGCAGCAGTACCATCTGGGCTAGCCGCTGCTACTCTAACCGCAGCTCCAAAGCTGCACTCGAGCGTGCCATGCCCCAAGGGCTGCTGCCGACAGTGCAGGTAACCACGGCCGGAGGGCTCTGCCCTGTGTCACTACACACCCGCTCACCCCAAAGTGCTCTTGAACCCGCATATCGCTTGCTGCAATTCTGAACCCAACAGCCCTCAAACGGTTACTTGAGGCTGAAGTTTGCGCCCTCTGCTGCCGCCACCCCCTGCCAATGTACTCTAGCAAGCACCCGCTGTTTGTAGTTTTGATTGGTCAGTTGGTCGGTAACCGGTTGTTATATGCAAGCCATCAACCAGCTGTGCCCCGCTCGCACCTGTGGCTGAAGCGTTGCGCCTTGGCCAGCAGGCTGCCTGGTGGCGGCACGTACGTCTCAAACAGGTCGCTCTCGCCAAAGCCAAACACGGGCACCAGGCTGGCGCCCGTCTGCAGCGCAATGCGCACAAAGCCCTTGCGGCGCCTCAGGATCTGCCCCGGTGAGCAGCAGCGGCAGCAGCAGCAGCAGCAGCGACAGCGGTATGTTCAGCAGGAGGGACGTCGACACAGTGCCAGTGAGGGGCGGTGCAAGTAGCATCTTTGTGTGCTGCGTTGCGGCGTGGCCTTGGAAGATGTGGAGGGGCCGGGCTTGAAGTAGCGAGCCCGGGTGATGCGCCCGTCTGACGCACACCATCGGGAGACCAGCCCAGCGTCTCTGGCGCAACCGCAGCGACACAGCAGCCCGGCAGGTGCTGGCAGAGCACCACACGAACGAACAACACAGACGGTGCGCCCGCCGACCGACGCTCAATGCACAACACACAGGAGGAGCATTTGACAGCAGGCCGCACGCAGCGGCTTCCACCGAGCAACCAGCTCTGCTGGTGCGGCTCACTCCCTGCACAGCTCGGTGGTTTTAACAAACATGACCCTCACAAAAGCGAGCACACAGCCTTGCGGCGCAGCGCTGCCGCCTCACCAGGTTGAACCTGCCCTGCTGTGTGGCCAGCGCCTCCGCAGCGCCGCCGGGGAACAGCACGATGGCGCTGCCCGGCTTGGCCAGCATGTTTACGCAGCTGCGCCGCTCGCAGCTGCGCAGGCCGTACATGAGGCAGTACTCACGGATGCCGGGGCACTTGAAGTTGCTGGCCAGCGTCATGCACCAGGGCCGGATGCCTGCACAGGGGGGAGGGTGGGGAGGGGTGTGCGCAGGTGGCTCATGCTGACAGACGTTCCATGGCATGCCATGCGCGCCGTGATGGCTGCAGGAGTTTTGGCCGCTAAGCCACCTGCTGAGGGGGCAGCGGCTGTTGCAAACTGCTCAATAGCTGCCAGCATGTCGGTGCACATTGGTAAGGCCAGAGCTGCTGCTTGCTCAGCCTGATAAGCGGAAGTGCAATACCACAGGCTGCATTGCAGCGCCGGCAAAGTCGAACCGCCACTGCTGCTGCTGCTGCTGCTGCTGCCCCAGCTCACCGGGGAAGAGCTTGCTGAAGCCTGCCGCCTCTGTTGCGAAGCACACCCAGCCGCTGATGGCGCTGATGCCGTGCGGGTAGGCGGCAAACAGGTAGCGCCCCTTGGGGTCCAGCTCGGCCGTCTTGATGAGGCGGGCACTGAGGTAGTCACCCATCAGCTGCCACACAGGCAGGCTGTGAGTGTGTTGCGTGTTGGTGGCCAAGGGAAAGATGGCACACAGGGGGGGGTGCGTCAAAGAGAGAGCGCGGGCAGCAGGGGATGCCGCATGAGTTGCGGATGCCGTGTGCTGTACACCACAGAGACACGCAGAGGCGTGCAGCGTGTACAGCTCACGCCTGCCTGTGTGGCAGGCTCGCAGTATCGAGAACAAGTTGCTGGTGCTCAGGAGCAGGGCCCTGACTGCGCTGCAGCACGTGCACGTTTCCTTGCAGCACTGCGCACCCATCAGCTGGCAGCTGCAAGCCACATGAGCGGCCTAGCCTGGGAATCCCCGGCTTGCAAAGGCGTCGCTGAAGGGTGTTTGGCACTCACTGTCTCCAAGGTGCGTGGTAGGGAGCTTCATTGCAAGCTGCATGCTTGCCCGGGCCCCACAGGACCCAGACCATGTAGCTGCAGCACCAGAACACAGCAGCATCGCAGTAGTCAGCCTCCGACACTAGTCGCAACGTCATTCGGCGTCAAGTTTTCTTGTAGGTTGAAAGAGGGGTTCATAGCGAGTGGCGTGCTTTTTCGGCACTGCTGTTGCTGTCGTTGATGCACCAGCAGGGCAACCGCTGCTGTTCCCGAATCATGCCACAGCCGCAACACGAACAGGTTTAAATGTTGAACCATATATAGTTGAGCACTTTCTGGTGACTAGCGCCCAGCTAAGCACTTGCAACCATCGCATGCAGCTCTCGGAGTAATACGTCAGCACACCCAATGCACGTCCCTGTCTACTCGCTTACACGCTGCCACGCACAAAAATTTTCAACAAGACAAAGTGAGCGTGCAGCACCTTACAGCCAGCGCACCTCGCAAGCACCACCGCGATTGCCAAGCTCTGCGTAATGGCAATCAGGTAAATTGGCCACAGCCAAAGCTGCCCAATGACAGTTAAACCAAACCACCATAGTAAAAGACGCTGTCGAAGGTCCACCGGCAACTTCTGGCGGGCCAGGGTGCCCAGGCTGGGGGCCTCCCACACTGAGTGCAGCAACTGCATCCCTGAGCTACGAAAGCCTAGCGTACTCGACATGTCGAGAACAGTTTCGAAGGTAACTGGCGCAAAAGGTCTTAGACATGGACGGTTTCTGCTGCAGCTCCTGATCATGAACTGCCCATGCTCGTGTCATGTATGCACATGTCACTTGTCCATGGTTCAGGTTTCGTGTCAAATAGCGCTGCTTGTGGCTCTTATTATGACCAATTGAATGCCATTTCAGTTATTGTTAAGGAATGCATTAGATGCAGGGGCACGCATCAGAACTGCAGCAGTTGCTACCGTGCATGTGCACCGCACGGTGAGAAGCAGGACTTAATTTTGGCTACCGCAGCCAAACTGGAGGACATAACATCATATTACGTGGCTACCAGGTGTTTGGTGCTGAGAGCAGGTAGCAACATCTAAGTTCTTGGTGCAGTGCTGGGGAAGCCAGATGCCTGTGCTGCCGCAGCAGCACTGGCAAAGCTGCAGTGAGCTGGGGGAGCCGAGTGCGTGCCAGGTGTCCCCGCTGGTCAACGCTTACGCCTGCATCACGCTAGCGGCTGCTATATGGCCAGAGCCCCTCCAGGCTTCCGTAAGGGGCCTTCCAGGTTTGTGCTGGTGCAGTCGGCATGCAGATGCTGCAGCCGTAGCCAAATGCATGTCACATGCATCACAAAGATGGCGAGAGGGTTGCGGAGAAGAAGGCGTAGCCACATCTTGGTGACATAACCGTGTGACAGTTTGTTACAGGCAGCAAGGCACGCAAGATGCAGTAAAGCACATGTGAAGTAAATGTTTGGCCACCACCACTGGCAAAGTGGAATGGATGCCTAGATGTCAACAGTCCGGACCGGTAGGCAGACTTGAAACGCACCTGGCAAGATTGAAGCAGGTAGTGCACGCAGCGACAAGGGGAAGGTCATTAGTAGCTAAAGCTGAATGGTGGTGGCAGCGTCCAGCGCCTCCCAGCAGAGCTTTTCAACTGTAGCCATGCAGCTGACACTGAAATCTAGACCTTGAGTTGCCCCAACAGCAAGTGCAAAATGCAGCAATGAAATTTGAGCACATGCGGGGATGCACATGAACAACCATGAACAGGCACGTAGCTGCGTGTTGATGCTTATTGATATGTAATGAGCATGTGACAAAAAATCAAGAAAGTGCATCTAACAAACCACGGTCTCAGCACAGCACCGTTGTGTAACGGTGTAGCCTGCCGAGAGCCCCATGGTGGCAACAGGTTATACACACAACTGCAGGAACTTGTGCCAAACAATTGGACCTAAAAATGCGATTCTGGTGTCTTTGATGCGTTCCACACCATGTGTGTGAATCCATGCATCTCGGTGACATAACCGTGTCGTGTATTTTTGGCAGCGCTGCTTGCTTTCGCCCCAGTGTAGTAACATGCGTCATTGGCCTGCACTGCTTGCCTACTTTAGGTGCTCAGCCTTGACAAGTTGCGTTGCGGGCGATTGAGGCTGCAGACGTACCGCAGGAGTACAGGCGGTTGATTCTGCAACAGGCTGACGTGCAGCATCACGGCCTGGCAGCCGGTGGAAGCCTTTTGCGCCTGATGCTGACTGCAGGGCCATCAACGCGCTGGTGGGATGTGTGCTTTGT
Source organism: Scenedesmus sp. NREL 46B-D3 (assembly GCA_014080715.1). Lineage (NCBI taxonomy): Eukaryota > Viridiplantae > Chlorophyta > Chlorophyceae > Sphaeropleales > Scenedesmaceae > Scenedesmus > Scenedesmus sp. NREL 46B-D3. Next base: position 195,198 of record JACERP010000010.1, on the reverse strand, counting down.
CAGTTACAATGACCGTTGGCAGCTGCATGCTGCATGGCCTCTATCGCCATGCCAGTACAGCTGCTGCTTGAATCAGCCGGTGGCGCTTGACAGACACAGAGGAGTGCTGACGCGACGTCACCACATGTTGATGACCACTGTAGCGGTGGAAGTTGACTGCCAGCATTGAAGCAGGTGCATGTTGACAGCAAGGGTGTTACGGGCGCGCTTTGGCTCAGTGCACGCCTGCCTCTGGTGCTGAGCTAATGGCTGCTGCTGCCGTGCGTTTTGGGCCGGCACAGCCGGCGTGCTGTACACATGTGCTGTACACATGTGCTGCTGGTGGGTTAGAGGCTTGTTGTTGTTGCTGTGTATCTTGTTGAGCTGGCTTGGCAGCGCAATGGGGTGGTGCACAAGCCTACAAGTCTTCTTGCTTGTCCTGCCACAAGGGTAGCTGTGCTTGCATGACCTGCGCAGGTCATGTATGCACTATAACAATGTCGACCTCATGACTGACAGCGCACCAGTGACATCCCAAACGAGACGAAGGAGAAAGAGCTGGACGAGGAGTATGAGGTCAAACAACATAAGCCATACAATGTGTAACTGTGCAGCGCATGCTGCTGGTAACTGCCGCTGCCAGCTGGCCATCATAACATGACTCATTTAATGGAAAGGGTGTGCCACTGGCCAGTACCTTCAGGTAGCCTGCCTCATCACATTCAACACACCCACCGGCTGCAAACGAATGAAGCTGCGTCAATGAGGGCTGCAGCAGGAACATGCATTCGCACACAGGAAACCCCTCGCTGAACCATTGCACAACTCTGCTGTCACAGCATGGGAAAAGTAGCATCATGGTTGGCTATGGTATGACGAAACCCTTCCAAAATTTACCGTGGACAATTAAAGTAATATAATTAACAGATCACCGCCGTTGTCGCTTCCTGCCGTGCTGTCGCTCACTCCTGCAAGGCGCGCACCTTGGCTCTCGTTGCAGACCAGTAGAGTAGCATGGCTCGCGGCAAGCGAGCCAGATCAGAGGCTGAGGATCCAGAGCTACATAGGGATGTGCAAGCTGGCGAAGAGCGTGCTCAAGTGCAGCAGCAGCAGCAGCCAGGGGACCGGAGGGAACAAATGGCTGACATCGCCCGCAGGTGTGGCAACAGCAGCTGGCTGTGCTCAATCTCAGGTTCTGCCATGCTTGCACAATCGGTACAGTTTTAGTTGTACCAGCCTGTGTGCCGTACATGCACTTCCAGTCATTGGCACCACCATTACACTACTGTGCTGTGACAGCTGCGGCTGATGGTGCACTCGCCTTGGCGTATGCCTGGTTGTCGTTGCGGTGTGATGAACATTCCCTTTATCAGCTTCATTCATCACTGCAGGAGCAGCAGGTCCTGCATGCAGGTCACCATGCAAGGCTCAGTGATCACAGCAGCCATGCCCAGTCCCCAACTGCAGTGCCGAATTGACTGCCCTGCCACCTTGGCTGTTGCAGGCGTGCAGCGCACTTTGCCAACTTTGGCGATGATGATGCAGAGGGCGATGGCAACGTGCACGTTGGCAAGAACGAGGTGATCTACAAAGCAGATGCAGCATGCTGTTGCGTCTCCTGCTCCCTAGCATCTTGCTGCTTCGATGCGCTGTACACAGCGCTGCCTTGCAAAGCGTCTGCCCTGCAGCTGCAACTGGCGGCTGGAGCCAGCAGCAGCAGCTGCAGCAAGGTCACTTCTGCCTGCATTGCCGCCACTTGCGCAGTGCACTGACGCATGCACTGCGTGTGGCGCCAGCTCACCTCACAGCCTGCCGTGTGCTGCCCTCGGCAGGCACGCACGCTGGGCCCCTGGAGCAGCGCAGTGGAGCTGGTCAACGCACGGCAGGCGGCAGCAGAGCAGCGCAACAAGCAGCTGCAGCAGGGGCAGCAGGAGGAAGGTGAGGACAGCAGCAGCAGCAGCAGCAGCAACAGCAGCGGCGCGAGCAGCGTCCAACCCAAGAAAGGGGGGTATTGCAACCTTACACTGAGGGTGTATGCTGGTGCAGCAGCTTACTCCAGCATGCAGTTGCGGACAGCAGCAGCCAGCGCGTGCACCCTCCGCAGTGATGCAGTTGCTGACAGCGCCTGCCATGGTCGTGTCGTGGGTGCAGCAGGCAGATGCTGTGGCATGTATTGCAGTAGCAGTGCAGACAAAGGTGCATGGCAAACAGCAGGGCACTGCACGCGCCTGGAGAACTGTAGCGACCTGTCTGACATGGCACTGCTTCCAGCTTGCACTGGTTCTGCAGAGTGGTCCGCAGCTGCGATGCTGTCGCGCAGCAGGGTGCTTGCTGGTGCCTTGTGTGGCCTGATCAGCAGGGCAGCTGCAGCACAGCAGCAGCACTGTGCGCTAGACCTGTTTGCGTTGGTGGCCAATGTGCACACCATGTCCTGCTTGTCACACCCTGCATACACACCCTGCTGGAGCTCAGTGGCTGCACCTCATCTTGCTGCAAACCTGGTGCAGGCGCTGATGTGGCGTGGACCCCCTCCAGGGACCCTGCACTGGGCCCCCGGCCCAGCTGTCAAGTGCCGCCCCTGTTTCAAATCGCGCTGCAGTTGTTAGTAACACACATCGATGCCGTGGAGACGCTGTGGGGCGTGCCGGACCCCATCCGCAGCCAGCTGGCGTCCGCGGTGTGTGGTCAGCGCGCGCTGTCGCCAGACGTGGCGCAGCTCTTTGGCAGCGACTTCACGAGCGAGCTGGTGCTGCCGGACTGTGTGCAGTTGGACCCCGCAGCCATGCTGCAGCTGCTGCAGCTGCTGGTGGTCGGCCGCAGCGCAGCAGCAGAGGCAGGCAAGCAGCAGCAGCAGGGTGAGCTCGCGCAGGTCAGCGTGCAGCAGGACGACCAGCAGCAGCCGCAGTGCTGCAGGCTTGAGCGTTTGGAGCTGGGCAACTGCGGGCGCGGCTTCACGGATGAGGCTGCTGCCGCGCTGGCGGGCGCGGGGCCGCTGCAGCAGCTGCGGGTGTTGCGGCTGGGTGGTGCGTACAAGCTGAACGACGCAGGCCTGCTGGCGCTGCTGCAGGCGTCCCCAGGGTTGCAGGAGCTGACCGTGCCTTCCGCGTCGCGCCTGACGGGTGAGTCGTGCTGTGGTTTTGTGTTTCTGTGGTTTTCGTGTTTGGGGGGGGGGGAGGGGGGGGGCCAGGGGGGGGGCAGGGGCTGTTGCCTGCTGTCCTGTTGGGGTGGGTAGGAGGGCTCGCTGGGTGGTGTGGCAGCGGATTGACGAAGGGCCACCTGCAGCGTGGTGTGTGGAACGTGGCAGCTGTGCACGTGCGTGAAAGTGCGTATTGGTGTGAGGGGTCATGGGTTGTGCTGCAGGGTGTGGCGTCGTGTTTTTGTGAGAGCGCGTGATTAGTTACACGTGGGTCCAGTCACCATCTCAGACGGTATGAGCCACCCCGAATGAGCACGCTGTCAACGCGTGACAGAGAAAAGATGAGCACACAATGAAACATGTTCTGTCCATCCAGCCACATGCAAAGTGTCTCAGAGTATGCATCAAATATATCGAATATACGGTTTTGCGGCACCTGGTGGGGTGGGGGCGCCGGCGGAGCCGCTGCGCTCGGGTGCGTGCAGCAGCCGCCCACACCCCGCTTGGCGCGACACCGCGCACGGGCATGTGCGGCTCAATACCAGACGGGGACGTGGCTGGGGTGCCGGGCTGGGGTACGGCAAGCACCGCAGGCGCAGCCTGCTGCTGTTCACCGCATGCGCCACCACAACGCGCGGCACCCCGCGTACTGGTCACAGTTGTGCCCTTGATTGCAGTGGCTTGTCGGGGGCAATCGGAGGCGAGTCGGGAGTATTTAAAGTGATGTGAACTGTTCCAAGCTTGCACACCAAAAGTTGGCGCTGCTGTCGCGTCTGCTGCTGCTGCTGGCGCAGGCTCGTTCCTGTGCCGGCTGCCCGCTGCCGCGCCGCAGCTGTGCGTGCTGGAGCTGTCCGACTGCAGGGGCCTGCCCGGCGCCGCCATCGCCAGCCTGCTGCAGCAGCTGGGCAGCCTGGCGCGGGTCAAGCTGGACGGCATACCCGAGGTGAGTGCGATGCGCGGGGCCAGGAACTGGAAGTCTGTCGGGACGTCAGGAAGCAAATGTGGGAGGGGATGTCAACGGCAGGGCACGAGTGGTGTAGCCGGGGACCCCCGGCAAGGTCCAGCTGGGTGGCACCGGAGATCTTGCGAAACAGCCTGGCGCAAGCCTAGACAGCCGCTTGCCACAGAGTGCTGCTGCATGACGAGTCATGGCAGCGGCTGTTCCCCGCTGCTGCTGCTGCTGCTGCTGTCGCACCTCTGCACTTGCATTGGCCCGTGTATGGGCTGACGCCTGCCACAAGGACATGGTTCGCAGCTGGGTGTGCACATGGAGGCTGTGCGACAAGCCACGCATGTGACCCTGCTGCTGCTGTCTCTGCTGCCCCTTGCGACACTGGCGGAGCAGGTTGATGCCGCTGTGCTGTCGTCAGCGGGGCGCTGCACGCGCCTGCGCGCACTCAGTCTGGCGCGCTGCCCGCACGTGGATGACGCGGCCCTCACGGCGTTCGCTGCCCTCAGCCGCCCAGGACAGCAGCAGCAGCAGGCAGCGCACTCGCCGCTGGAGGAGCTTGTGCTTGACGAGTGTGCAGCTGTCAGCGACGCTGGACTCCTGGCAGTCGTCGGCGCCGCGCGGCAGCTGCGTGTGCTGTCCCTGCGGCGGTGTGGCCGGCTGACCGATGCTTCGCTGCTGCCGGCAGTGCAACGCGGCACGCTGGAGGTCCTCAGCGTCAACGGGCTGCACCAGCTGAGTTCACACACGCTGACTGAGCTCACGCGCAGCTGCCGCGAAGTGTTGCGTGAACTGGATGTGAGCTTCTGCAGGGGCATTGCGGAAGGGGCGCTCGGGCAGCTGGTTGATGCCTGCGAGCAGCTGTCTGTGCTCAAGGTGTATGGCTGCAGCCAGCTGACGGCGCGCTTCCTGCACGGCCACAGCAGCACAGCGCTCACCCAGGTGCTGGGCGTGGGTACGTGCGTGGCTGCGCGGTGAGCCAGGTCACGGCGGGTGGCTGCTGGCGAGCCATTGGGACTCCCTGGCAGGCTTGTGCGGTGTCGTGTTCGAGCAGCAGTGATGTCGATTATGGGGCAGAGCCAGCAGGCGCCACTGGCAGCGGCAGCGGCAGAGCCGTGTTGCCGCGGTGTTTGCAGCGGCAACCATATGTTTAGCGCCCTGTGTGCGCCTTGCGCGATGCAGCAGTGGCCGGCAGTGTGCACAGCTGTGTGTGCGTGTCAAGGCGAGGGGTTTCCATGCACTAACAAGCTGCAGCACTGAAGTAGGCATGGCAAGCACACTGTGCAGATGCCCAAGTCTTGGGATGTGCGCAATGCATGCAAACATTCTGCAGCAGTGCTCCCTCCTCTTTCCGCCCCGGTGGGGCGCGGAGCCGATGGCGCTGATGCTATGGCTTGAATGGGTAATATGATGATGATGATGATGTGCAGATGCCCGCATCATGGGGTGCTGGTGTGTGCACGTGTTTCTGGTGGTGTTGGGGGGGGGGGGGGAGTGCTGCTGGGTTGTGGCGCGTATGCTGTATTATGCAGCTGGTGCTTCTGAGGTTGACATATGTGCAGCCTCCACCCTCCTGCGGTCGTGAGGTTGTCGCAACTTTTTAGGCATCAATGTATTGGACATGCGCATGCATGACATGCAGGCAGGTCAGAGCAGGACACGCAGCGATATCCCGGCTCGCAGCCTGACCAATTGACGTTGCTCCTGATCAGCTGCTGGTGTAAAACTACACAGCACTAGCAGCAGCACAGTACTGCATGCATGCAAGGGCGTCCCCCCCAGCCTACAACCCCTGCACCTTGCATGGTGTGGATTCAAGTGCGCAAGAGCGGCAGCAGCCAGTGGACAGGGATGTTTCATTGAAATGTGTAACATGTTTTCTTGCAACCCTTATCAAGGGATTTCTGTTGTCGTGGGTGCTTCTGTTTGCATGACGGTGTTACGTGCACGGGTTCAAGCTCAGCACGCCTGCATGCCATGTGCTGAGTTGCCAGATCATGATTCAGCATGCACGTTGCCAACATGCACAGTGTGCAGCGTAATGTAGAGATGCTGGTTCGTGCAGCCAGCTGCAAGCATTGCTATGCCGGTACGCACAGTAAAGTGTGGTGCAGGCGGTGTGGGACGAGTGGGAGTAGGGTGTTCAGCTATGCTTGCGCTTGTTGTTTGCATGAAATCGCTTAAGCAGTAGTAGCTGCTGCTGATGTTGGTGGTCCACAAGGGTCCTTGATGTATATATGTACGCAAGATAAACAGGAAACTATCAGCTTCAGTGTGCTGCACGCGGTGGCGCAGGGCTGTGCTTGTATTTGGTCTTGCAAGATAACCTGCTGCTCTGTAGCAGAGGTTGGCTGTGCTGGGTGGCATCTGCGTCTTGGTAGAAGGTATGCTTTCAAGCAGTTTCTTCCTTGCAATGTACCTTCCCTGAATTTGTTTACCTCCTGTCGTGCAGCTTGCACGGTGCAAGTCAGGCCAAGTCATCGAAGTGGCGCTGTGTGCTTCCATGAACGACCTGCGTTGCTCCTCTATGACTTCGAATGCTTGAAAGCAATATAATTTGTCATTTGTCAAGGCAATGCTTGTCATCCGCGCCCGGCTGCCCAACAAGATGTACTTCCTGGTCAGACCAGGCTTGCTCAAGGCGCGAAATTGCAATTTAATGATAGTTACGATAAAGCATTACTTGTCGAAGCTAATGCTGAGGTGGGTAACGCACTCGTCACGGTCGTCCTCAGAAGGCCTAAACCTGGGGGCACCTAACCGAGCGCAGTTACTGCAGCCTCGGCCCATATAATGCGACGCTGCTCCGTAGAGCTTCATACTCAGACACGATTGAGCCTACCACGGCGATAAGGTAAGACTAACGCATCCTCACCGGGCAACAACCTCATGCGACTGTACTGGAAGGGCTGTTGTGCACCCACGAAGCAGGTCGCCACTATTAGCAGCAGCATTGTACTATTTATCGACAGCATTAGCACTTTTGGCTTATGATCAGTCAGTCAAGCGTTCACAGCAGCAGCTCGGGCTGCAACACCGGCAGAGACGTAAGAGCCGTGCAGCTGGTTTACTGATATCATTTACCTTTCCTTTTGCTTTGTGCAGAACAATGGCGAAACTACTTTGCCTTTTCCTGGCTCTTGGGGCCTTGACAGCTTGTGCCATGGCGTACCCAGAGGACATGAGTCGAAGTGAGTATTTTCGGGCTTGAGGCTGTAACGCAAGCATTTTATTCAACAGCAGCCTAGCAAGCAGTAGTTTGGCAGCAGCTCTGGTCAGTCAGCGGTGCCGTAGAGCCGGCAGTTGAAGTAGCGCTCCCTGTACTCAACAGCACAGCGTTGTCGCGGTTGATCAATGGGCCTTCACTTTTATCTTAATGTACTTCGCAGCTTTTCACGTCGCTCTAGTGCAGATTTGCTATGGTCACCCAAGAGCAGTACAGTTCAGCCTTGTGCACCATCCAGCTGACATCCTGCTACTGCTTGCTCCTTGCTCTGCTCGTGCTGCTGCAGAGGGTGGCAGGAACAATGGCTACGTCAACGAAAGTCTTGATCAGGATGGCAAGGAGGGACCAGGCAGGATTTCTGAGATCTACTGCTATGCCCCTGATGAGTGCGACCAGTGCGGCGGCGGCATGCTGCAGGGCATCGCTTTCAAGAACGAGGCATCTGGCTACAAGGTGTACGGCAGTGTGCCCCCAGGTGGCTGGTTTGGCGAGACATGCGCTACTACTCCTGGCTGCACCTCCTTGGTCCTGCAGCCAATTGAGCAGATCATCCGCGTTGAGGCGTGCAGGGGTGGCAAGTGAGTGACTGCTGCTGCTGTACAGCAAGCTTGGTACCTGCTTCCTGCTTGCACAGCTGGTGGGTTTGCCTAGCTGTGCACCAACAGCTGGCTTTCCCTTGTATTCTTCAGTCACCTGTCTCTACAGCTAGCTTTGCAGCCACTGCTGTGTGTGTCTGGCTTGCTGCTGTGCAGAATGTCCAGTGCTGCAGCCACCTAAGTTCTCTACAGCCACTGTACACCTGCAGCCCGCATCCCTCCGCAGTTGTTCAAAGTTCCTGCCTGCTGTCTGCCACTGCATGCCTCAACAGGTACGGCTACACCAGCGTGACCTTCTACACTGACCTGGGCTCCACCCTGGAGTGCGGTACAGGCAACTTTACCTTCACCCCTAACGGCTATGACAACTACGGCAAGGACTACCAGAGCTACAACTACGGCAAGGTCGCCAGCAAGGGCCGCAACCTGCTGGAGGAGGTTGGTGCTGAGCTGGACGCTGCTGCTGCACCTGCCGGTGCTGAGCTGGACTTCTATGAGAAGCGGGGCTACGGCTGGGGCTGGTCCACGTGAGTGTGCCTGCGTTGCTACTGCTGGTGCTTTGACCAGGTTGACCAGATGCTGCTGCTGGCCAGCTGTTGTTGCTGGCGATGTATGTGGCCAGGCATCTTGCCATCAGCAGTGCACAGCATTCCTGATGACGTCACCTTTCATGCAATGCTTCACCGCCTGGTAGCGGTGGAGGCAAGGCCATAGACGCTTGACAGCAGGGCCTAGTTTGCAGATAGCGCAAATAGCCTCGTGTGCACACTGTATAGATCTGCCAATCTCTCCGGTCTGTTGCGCCAGTGAACTGACAGGGTATACCTGCTGCCTGTGCTGTTCTCTTGTTGCCACTGCCTCCTTGCTACCGCAGCAAGTGCCAGGTGTATGAGGCACCTCGTCGCCCCGAGTGGGCTGAGGGCAACACCGACTGGTACAAGAATGCACCCACCAAGTACGGCTACACCCAGAACTCATACGGTGCCAGCTGGAAGAACTATGACGCCTACTATGTGTCCACCAAGGCCTCTGGCCGCCAGGGCTACTACTACAAGGACTACAACCAGTACAAGAAGTACTCCGCTGAGTGCGGCTGTGATGATGATGACTGCAATGCCTGCGACTTTGACCCTGAGTACTACTTCCAGCACGTCTACCCCCTGGCCAGCTTCAAGGCCAAGGCCGACAAGCAGGGCTATGTGTACGACATCTACAAGTTCAAGTGGAACAAGAAGTACCTGGCACCCATCCCCAGGAACTGCATCCCCGTGCAGATTGTGTTCGAGATCGAAGCCGGCATTCCCTGCTCCGCCATCCCCCTGGAACAGTTCAGGGCCAACCTGACCGTCTTCCTGCAGAACTTCCAGGCACAGTTCCCCCAGGTCATCGGCTCCATCAGGCTGGCACCAGGAGACCAGTCCCTGGTCTGCAGAGACGTGAGTACCCTTGCTGCCTTGATGGCTTGCCTGCTCACTGGATGCCAGCTGCCTGTTTGCTCCCTGCTAGCTGTGCTTGTTCTGACACGCTTCTGCTCCTGCTGCTGCTGCTGCTGCTGCTGTTCTGTGTGCTGCGCACAGGGCGGCGACGACGACGACGACAACACCGGTAACTCCACCGTGATTGCCACCGCCATCATGTGTGCTGCTGATGGCGTTGACGTTGCCGAGATGCTGGCTGCCCTGGCCGCCGCTGGCATCGTCCCCGGCACCGACATGTGCCCCCTGACCCCTGCCCAGCAATGCCCCTTCCCCATCACATCAGCCACCCTGAGGTACCCCTTCACGAACATGGACAGGCTGAAGAGCATGCTGCTGGACCACGAGTTCCAGACCAAGATTGCCAAGTATGAGGTTGTGGCTGGCAGCGAGTAACCTGCTGTAGCTGCATGTTTACACGATCTGCCAGTGACAGCAGCTTGGCAGCCTTGAGAAGCTTTGCCGTGTTGTGGCTTGCGGCTCTTGGTGCCAAGCAGAGAGCGCAGCTCTGAAAGACGAGCCGCTTTGTGTTGGTTTTGTAGCGGTAGATGTGCTTTGAAAACTCCTTATTCTGTTTGATTTTGAAGAAGCACTGAGGTGACGGTGGTTGCAACATACCACTGAAACATTGTTCACCCACTTTGTTGCGTTAATCAGCACTGGCTACGGCCCGTGTTATTCTGTGCTATCAGGTGCCCATGCTTACAGAACCAACAGCATGCACTGTTCCTGTAATGTACAAACCTGCTGTGTGAGGAAGATGAGTTGTGGGAATGCAGAGCTGCAATGCTCTATTTTTTTTCCATAAATCGGTAATCCCCAGTATCTTTATCTGTGTGCCCGGTCCGCAGCTTTCCACACTTCGATGCAGTAGTCAGGCAAAGCCAGCCAAACTGCCTGCAGGTGGGTGTTGGGCACCAACGCATTGCATGCAGGTGGTTGCATACCGCACTTGCCTGAACATTGCTAGCCACAACATCATGCCATCAGATGTTTGCAGGAGATGCTGGCAACACCACCAGGCATCCAAAAACTATCTGGCATTTGCCAGAAATGCAGTCACATCAATGCAAACATTCTGGAGCAGTGCTCCCTCCTCTTTCCGCCCCGGTGGGGCGCGGGGCCGATGGCGCTGATGCTATGGCTTGAATGGGTAATATGATGATGATGATGACCCACTGTACATGTTGAAGCTGGATGCAATGTTGAGAACTTGAGGAAGTGGAGTAACTTGGAGGCCAACTCTGGGAACTGCTTTGGTGGGCTGTATACAAGTAGCAGCAGTTGCGCGTGGCTGCTGCTGCTGCTGCTGCTGCTGCTGCTGTTGTGCTGAATGCTGGCCTTGCTGCTGCTGCTGCTGCTGTGCTTGTGTTTGCTGCTGCTGCTCCTGCTGCTCGCCCTCTGCAAACTTGATAAGGCGCTGATTGAGGACGCTGGTGTAGAACTTATAGAGCACGCTGAGCAGGGTGATGCCGCGGTAGTTGCCTGGGTCTGTCAGATCGCCCTTCTTAGGCATGCTGATGACTGTCCCCGGCACCTGATGTACCTGCTCAAGCTGCCACATGAGGCTGCAGTACTGCAGCAGCATGTCTGCAACTGTGTTGCCTCCGTACTTCAAAAGCTCGTTGACAATGCCTTCCTCTGCAGGGTTGCCAGCTTTGCCTGTGCGTAGACGCTGCAAGCATGCAGAAACCTCGGCGGCAGTGATGGGCAAGTCCAGCGGGCAGGGTGGGGCAGCATGAGGTGCGGTTGAGTCATGAAGGTACTGCTGTACATTGGCGGCAACCTGTGTCATGTGCGCTGGGTCGAACTGGGGGTTGGCGGCGGCAAACGCTGCATGGCTACCAACACGCTGATAGTGGCATTTGAATGCATCTGCTTTTTCTGCAGGGGTTGAAGCCGTCTGTCCTGAGGGGTGCTGCATGACACTGTACACGGCCTCGCTGACATGCTTAGGGCACAGGCGACGCACAAGTTGCCACATATCCTTCTCCCCAAGCGTGCTGTCATCACTTAAGCGGTCTCTGTACGCTGCAGTGATTGCATGCTCGCATCGCTGTTTGTGCTGCTTCTCAGCTGCTTTGATAAGCTGTGCAGTAGCCTTGCGCTGCTGATCAAATGCATCCCAGTCTGCAACAAGGCCGGACTCCCTGTACTGTGTAAAGGCCTGCACCCTGGCCTGCACAGCATTTGTCAGCTCCTGTGTCCACCACGGGAAGGACTTGCCAACCCAGACCCTTTTAAACCCAAAACTGGCATCGACCGCCTGACGAAGCGCTCCCAGCAGCTGCGCATGTGCTTGTTGTACTGCAGCATTGGCCGTAAGTTGAGCTGCAGAAACCTGCTGTTGTAGCACTGTAATAGTGGACGTATAAGCAGCGCCCAGCTGTGCCAGGGCCTCCTGGTACGCCTCAAGTTCGGCCGATTGCTCCCCATTGCGCATTTTGAAATCATTCGGCTGTGCATTGAGGCGCAGCTTGACCTGTTTTGCAGGACGGCGTGCCACAGGCCTTTGAATGCAAGCAGACACTGGCAGGTGGTCAGTAGAACCCACTGTGTATGGCCCAACCTTGGCTGTTGGCCTGGCGGCAGCTTGGCACGGCATAGCAATGTCAGCAGACGCAATGATGTAGTCATTGAGGGACCTCCGCGCGGTGCCCCTGTGGGACCTGTCACATGTGATGTGCTGGTGGGGAGAGGTGGGTGCTGTGCGGGCATTCAGTGAGTAGAGATTGACGGCATTGAGCAGCGAGAGAAGGAGTTCGCCATTGTTGTTTGTGGTTGTTTCGCCATGCATGCCAATGCGATCTGTGGGGCTTGCACCTTGCCCGACCCTGGCGTTGAAGTCACCCATGATCAACACAGAGCCTCTGCTCGACAGGTATGCGAGGTACAGTGGGTACGTTGGGTATGTACAGTGGGTGAAGCCTGCGGTGCTTGCATGCAAAAGTCGTTCAGGGGTGCTGCTGTGCTTGCCACCCTTGCTTCAGTGCTGCACCTTCATCATCATATTACCCATTCAAGCCATAGCATCAGCGCCATCGGCCCCGCGCCCCACCGGGGCGGAAAGAGGAGGGAGCACTGCTCCAGAATGTTTGCATGCATTGCGCACATCCCAAGACTTGCCAAGAAAAGCAGCAATACACGGTGACACCATCCGACATTTGTTACAGCAGTGGGTTTACAAATAGTACATGCATGGCATAACAGTGGGTAAAGCCAGCATTGCTTGCAGATGCCAATGCAGCTTTGCATGAGGGGGCCAGGTGACTCTGCTTTGCTTCTCCGGCAGGGTTAGAGTGCTGCTGCTTAAACAGCCCACCAACGACCGGCATGCAAGCTCTGCACACCCACCGAAGATGATGGTGACGCACAGTGCAGCGCAACAAGCACCGCATTGGAGCCAGCCCTTCCACATGCTCATCATCATCATATTACCCATTCAAGCCATAGCATCAGCGCCATCGGCCCAGCGCCCCACCGGGGCGGAAAGAGGAGGGAGCACTGCTCCAGAATGTTTGCATGCATTGCGCACATCCCAAGACTTGACAAGAAAAGCAGCAATACACGGTGACACCATTCGACATCTTCCAGAACTGCCCCAAATATCATCAGATACAAAACGCAACACCTTAATTGACGAATCAGCCATGGACAAAATGCTGCGCAACTTTTCAGCGCAACCAGGCAGGGATCTGATCTCAGCAAACATACTATCCCTCTGAGCAGAAGTAGCAGGGCAATCAAACATGAAGTGTGACAAAGACTCAACTTCTGCATCACAACAAGGACATCCTGAAGTGGAGTTAGCTCTGCGACCCCCAAACTGACTAGTACGCTCATGTACACACAGACAACCCATACGAACACGCAAAAGCAATTCAATACCACGTGGAATTGCCACTGAACGCAAGTACGGCCTAGGCCTCCTGAAACCCATAGCATCAACATGAGTGGGATGCACATGAGCCACATACCGACTCAGAGTGGAGTGTTCCAACGTTTCACATGCAATCCTTTCAGCATGTAGTGTCCTGACCTGCTTGTTGACATGGCTCTTGCACGCACTGGCTCTGCCTTCCGCGGTCACAACATTCACACCATACTTGCACAGCAGGCTCTGCACATACTTGTGCCACGGTGTCACCGCCACAGCACCACTAGGACGCCTCCATTCAGCTGTAAACACTTGATTTGGCAGCCGAACGCCCTGCATACGCTGAATCCTGTAGTAGTACTCCAAAGCCCTCTGATGAAGCCACATATGCAACGGTTTCACACCCCATTCTGCCAAGAGAGCTGAAGAGCATGGGCGCTCCTTGCCACAGCGCATTGCACATTTGATGATGTCTGTCTGCACTTTGTCACTCAGCTGCAGTTGCCTAGCTGTGGACGGAAACCAAACCTCACTGCCATATTCGACAATGGGACGGACACACGTCAGCAACAGTATGCGTTTAACCTCCACACTGATGCTGCCGCTCTTCCAAATTGGCATGAGCGCACCCTTCACACGTTGCACCTTAGCCAGCATCTTCTCAAAATGTGTGGTCCATGTACAGGTATTGTTGAACCACAGGCCAAGATAGCAGTACTCCGATACAACAGGCACAGGGACATTGTACCAAACAATGCCGGAGTCGACCAGCTGGCTGGTCTGTCTTGCTGGCAGCACATGCATGACGGCAGACTTCAAGCTGTGGAGCTAGAAGCGCCACTGGCAACTGTAATTGTAAACAGTTGCAGCCACAGCCTGAACTTCAGACAGAGACCCGCAGACAGCAACAAAGTCATCACCTTCCACATGCTGTGCTAATGCCCCTGAAGCTCCTTCATTGGATCTGGTGCTTACTACGTGTCTACTGTGCTTTTCAGCATCATGCGTCATTCACAGTGGGCGCATGCAGCAGAGCTTGCACGCGGGAGGGTGGTAGGCTGTGTCGCACTCCTTTGCATGCATCATGGCAGTGCTGTGTCTTCTAACATCCTGTGCAGACTGTGCAGTGGCAGCCACCAAGGCAGCAAACCATGTAGCTGTATGGCTGTGTGCAGCGTTGTCAGCGAAAGCATGCATGCTGCAGTCATATGCAGCAGCAGCCGCAGCAACAGCGGGCAGCAGCAGCAGTAGCCGGCAGCAGCAACAGGCAGCAGGCAGAACCTGATGTGCAGTATGCAGCTGCTGCTTGCAGCCAGCAACGCCAGCTGCCAGACTCCCATTGCATATCAGTACCAAATACCCAAATACCAAAGTAGGGCCACAGGCCCACCCACTAACGAGCCAAACAAAGCTCATGGGGTCCCACAACAGCCAAGGAGTACCAATCCAACCAACTAATCCGAGGCCTCAACAAGTTCTGAGGATTCTGTCTCTGAGGCACTAGTGTCACTTGGGAGCACAGCAAGCGCCATAGCCGGATCATTTCTTACAAGGAGACAATAGTGGATAAAAGCAGCAACACTACTCTGCCTCTGCTGCATAAAGTCAGCCAGACACCGTCCAAGAGGGCTCACAGCTGGGCTCTGCCACCCTCCAAAATCAACAAACAGCCGCCAGAAGCGATCGCGAACAACCTGATATGCGTCACACTCAAACACAAAGTGAAATTTATCCTCAACTTGGCCAGCACCGCACCGAGAGCACAGTCGATGTGCCTGGGTAGCATAGAGTTATCAGCCCTCTCCCACCGACCAGTAGCCACACGCAAGTCATGCGCACCCAGACGAAAACGCATCAAAGATGACAGGTGCATCTTGTTTAAGCCAGCTGTGTTGTGCACATAATCTGGGCACCAACTCAATGGTTTCGTCAAATCAAGCTTATCAAAAGGGGAGCATGCAAACCAGTTTCATAGGTAGAGTGCATGACAGTATCAGACCCAGCTACTCTGGGGTTGGCTGGCAAGTCCTGCCACTGCTGGTACAACCATGCTTGGAAAGCACTCTGTACATTGCTCAAATCAGAGGCATCAAGGCAATGCAAGCCAACCATTGAGTCAGGAATGTCTGCTAGCGTTCCTGTATGGGTATGTAGCGTACGCACAAAAGCTTGAAACTGCCAAAACCACAGCGACCTCTGCCTGCCCTGCTCAACACTGCTGGTGTAGGCCCTCAAACTCAAATCCCTGTTCTCCTGCATAGCAAGAAACAACCAGTCATTGGGGGGCCGTGCAACCACTCGGTGCCACAGGTCCCAGCAAGCTGTGAACCATCCATTGACTAATGGTCGGCAGCCAAACTCACGCAGTAGAAGCTGCCTGCATGTTGATTTGCGCACACGACCAGCCAGCATGCGCAAAAACATCAATTGCACCACCTGCATGTCATTGCTGAGAGCCTTGCCAACACCCGGCGGCCCACTGCCGCAGCCATGTAGCAGTGCAGGGCCCCACACTTCAGAGCAGTAGCCCAAGATGGGGGACACGAGTGAGTTGAACAGATGCACCTGCAGACCAAGGCCGGTGATGTTGTGATCAGAGCAGCGCGAGCGCATCGCCCACATTGCCCGAGAACCAGCAGCTGCAAGGGACGAAACACACGCTGCAACACCCTTGGTCTCATGCAACACACACCCTAGGTAACGGAACTCGCTGCTTCTGGGCACTGGCACACGCACACCATCCCTGTTTAGGAAAGTCCAATGCTCATGTCCCTGGTAGCGCTGGTGGCCGAACACCATTACTTCTGTTTTGCCAATATTCACTTCCAAGTCAAAATGAGAGCAAAAAGCACTCAGAGCATCTAGCAGCTGCTGCAGCTCCTCCTGGCTGCTGGATAGCAGCGCCAAGTAATCCGCATACAGCAGTAGCCTGATCAATCGCCCACCCAGCTGCACACCACACTCACTGGCATGCTCCTCAAGCCATTGCTCCACGCGATCAAAGAAACTTCCAAACAGAAGAGGTGACGAGGGGTCGCCCTGCTTCACTCCCCTGGTGCTGTCGAAGGGCTGGCCTACAGTCTGCCCAGACTTCGTGATCATGGGGGCACGCCAATACATTGTGACAATCGCACGCAACATGTTATCGCGTACACCGATCTCACTCAAACACTTCATAAGCAGATCTCGACGCACCAGGTCATACGCTTTCTTGAAGTCCACAAAACAGGCAAAAAGATGCTGTTTCTCCAATCTACTCTTGTCAATAAGATGCTATCATCAACAACTATATAAAAGAAATGCATGCTTTACCTTTCCTGGCAAAGACGATGCATGGACTGTCTGATGATGATCAGCCTGTGAACTAGAGTACAGTGCCGTTGTCAAGCTGCATGCCTGCCAGCTGGCGCCACGTGCAGCGCCACGGCAGACACAGCAGTGCAAGATTTGTAGCAGCATCTTACTGCTGGGATTGATATGATGGATGTCTGTGTCTGAGCCATCAGGTGAACAGGCAAGTTGGAGCACTTCAAATGGACCAGCGTTGGCAGGACTATTGTCGGCAGGACTATGTAAAGTAGGCAAGATGCAGGAGCATGCCATGCAGACTACAAATGCCATGTCCTTGGTGAACCACATGGCATGGCAGTGCTCTTGCAGCAAATGCTCCGTGCTCTTGCCAACCAGGTGGACAGAAGTGTCGGTGCGTCCTACGCTTGTGCAGCAAACGCAGCTGTGTGCTCAGGTGTGACTGCAGGCCTCAGCACCTCGAGCATGCTTATGTGAGGATGCAGCCGCTACGACATGCCTTGGCACCTGAGACTTCCAAACTTGTAGTGGTGGTCGCTGCTGCTGCTGCTGCTGATGTGTTAGTGCCCAGCCAATGTCCAGGGGCCTTCTGCATAAGTGCGCAAATGAACAGGGACGGCTGGCTGTTGCTGCAGACAGCACTGCCTATTTGGATATACTCATGCCGCTGGTTACAAGCTGCTACTTGTTGCAGCGATTGCTCATGCCGCAACTGCTTGCAATGCAACATGCCTTGTGACAGCAAAGTTAAGCAAGGCTGCGCAGCTGCTGGGCCGGCAGACTGACAGGGACAACTTTCCCACCGGGCAGCTGCAGTGCAGGCTGGCTGTTGCCTCAGGCTGCACTATGCTGGGGTCAACTGCGTGATAGCAAGTAAGCTTACTTGCTAAAGCACACACAATATACACAGCAGTCTTTGCATGCAGCATGTAAGCAGGTCCTAGTTACGGGCAGCAGGTATGTCTACACATGATCAGGGGCGGCTGTCGCCGCTGTTTTGCGCCACACTTGAGTGTTGTTTTCTTTGCAGGTACAGCAGCGTAAAGCCCTTGTGAGTAGTGCATGGCAGGATTACGGGCGCAAACCAGCTGTGGCATAGGGCTGGCATTCACCTGCTGACACAAGGCATATGAACCTGCTTCTCGCAATGTTTGGCATTTTGTGGTTGCCGCTGCTGTACTTGCCTTCCTGTGCAAGTGCTGCGGCTGCTTACCTGGTAGCTACAGGGTGCTCTCCTGTTGTTCTTGTGAGTCTGCGCCTCCTGCAGGCATTCAGGGTGCAGCGCTTGTGACAGCTGCAGGCAGAGCATGCATGACGCAAGCATCATCATCATCATCATCAGCATCAGCAGCAGCAGCAGCAGCAGCAGCAGAAGCAGCAGCAGCAGCAGTAGCAGCAGCTGCAACATGTGATGTCAACCTCCCAAGAGACTTGGGCATCATACAGACGTTGCCGCAGCCATGGAGTTGCACCGCCACAGCCAGCAACTGCATCTGTTGGTGTGCACATATATGCATGAGGTGGCAGGTTGCTTGGCGCAGTCATGACGACCATCAGCTCACTTGCAGTGGCGCTTAAGGCACGTGTACGTCGGCAGTGCTTTGCAGTGCTTTGGCACCACAGACCTGATTGAGACCTGGTTGCCGCCAATGTACAGCAGTACCTTCATGACTCAACCGCACCTCATGCTGCCCCACCCTGCCCGCTGGACTTGCCCATCACTGCCGCCGAGGTTTCTGCATGCTTGCAGCGTCTACGCACAGGCAAAGCTGGCAACCCTGCAGAGGAAGGCATTGTCAACGAGCTTTTGAAGTACGGAGGCAACACAGTTGCAGACATGCTGCTGCAGTACTGCAGCCTCATGTGGCAGCTTGAGCAGGTACATCAGGTGCCGGGGACAGTCGTCAGCATGCCTAAAAAGGGCGATCTGACAGACCCAGGCAACTACCGCGGCATCACCCTGCTCAGCGTGCTCTATAAGTTCTACACCAGCGTCCTCAATCAGCGCCTTATCAAGTTTGCAGAGGGCGAGCAGCAGGAGCAGCAGCAGCAAACACAAGCACAGCAGCAGCAGCAGCAGCAGCAGCAGCAAGGCCAGCATTCAGCACAACAGCAGCAGCAGCAGCAGCAGCCACGCGCAACTGCTGCTACAGCAGCAGCGGCGCCGCTGCTGCACGAGAGTCAGAACGGATTCCCCCAAGCGCAGTTGTGCTGACCATCAAAGCGTGCTCAGCGAGGTCCTTAATGGCAGGAAAGCTGAGGGAAAGGAGTCATATGTGTTGTTTGTTGACACCTTCAAGGCATTCCCTACGGTCTGGCTTGATGGCTTGTTCCAGAAGCTGTGGGATAAGGGTGTGCGTGGCAAGATGTTCCGTGTCTTGTACAACTTGTATCAGGGCGCGCAGCGTGTGGTGTCTCATGAGGGTTGCACCACGGATAGGTTCACCTGCGACCTTGGCCTGCATGAGGGTGATGTTATTTCGCCCACACTGTACCTGTTGTTTATCGACGACCTGCTGCGTGACGTGCATGCAAAGCACCCTGGCGTTACCCTCATGGGCCCTCGTGACGAACCTGCAGGCCAAGTTGTGGCAGCCATGCAGGCTGATGACTTTGTTGCTGTCTGCGGGTCTCTGTCTGAAGTTCAGGCTGTGGCTGCAACTGTTTACAATTACAGTCGCCAGTGGCGCTTCAAGCTCCACAGCTTGAAGTCTGCCGTCATGCATGTGCTGCCAGCAAGACAGACCAGCCAGCTGGTCGACTCCGGCATTGTTTGGAACAATGTCCCTGTGCCTGTTGTATCGGAGTACTGCTATCTTGGCCTGTGGTTCAACAATACCTGTACATGGACCACACATTTTGAGAAGATGCTGGCTAAGGTGCAACGTGTGAAGGGTGCGCTCATGCCAATTTGGAAGAGCCGCAGCATCAGTGTGGAGGTTAAACCCATACTGTTGCTGACGTGTGTCCGTCCCATTGTCGAATATGGCAGTGAGGTTTGGTTTCCGTCCACAGCTAGGCAACTGCAGCTGATTGACAAAGTGCAGACAGACATCATCAAATGCGCAATGCGCTGTGGCAAGGAGCGCCTATGCTCTTCAGCTCTCTTGGCAGAATGGGGTGTGAAACCGTTGCATATGTGGCTTCATCAGAGGGCTTTGGAGTACTACTACAGGATTCAGCGTATGCAGGGCGTTCGGCTGCCAAATCAAGTGTTTACAGCTGAATGGAGGCGTCCTAGTGGTGCTGTCCATGGCTGATTCGTCAATTAAGGTGTTGCGTTTTGTATCTGATGATATTTGGGGCAGTTCTGGAAGATGTCTGATGGTGTCACCGTGTATTGCTGCTTTTATTGTCAAGTCTTGGGATGTGCGCAATGCATGCAAACATTCTGGAGCAGTGCTCCCTCCTCTTTCCGCCCGGTGGGGCGCGGGGCCGATGGCGCTGATGCTATGGCTTGAATGGGTAATATGATGATGATGAGACCTGATTGAGCAGCCTGCAGCAGCAGCCACTGTGGCAGGGTTGCTACTGCTGCCAGCCAGCAGCAGCTGCAGAGGACCAAATCTGTGAGGGAAGCCGCAGGCAAGGCTCTGTGATGCGGTTGCAGTAGGAACAACAGACCACTGCTGCTGCTGTTGACACTGCGTCAGTGCCGCCCTTGCTGCTGTCAGCAGCTGCTGTTATGGCTGTCCATGGCAGCCGCTGCTGCTGCTGCTGCTACAGCCATTGTAGCATGTGGATTATACGCATCCAGACACCAGACAACCAAAGCAGAAAACAAGTGTAGTGCTGGGTGTTGTGGTGCCCGGCACTCTGTGTACCTTGATTGAAACATTCATCAGGCCAGGTGTGTTGCTGCTGCCAGCAGTGCCACGGCACGCTAACCAACAGCTCATCTGGTAGCTGGCTTGATACGTTCATCTCAGCAGCAGGGCAAAGCCTTTGTGGCGTGCTGTACTGAAGCATTGCACTCAGCTGCCGCCAACTATCGACTGCACAATGCAGAGGATGGTGCCTGCTGGGCAGTGGATAAGAGGCATGCCTGTGCTAGCGGTGTGGGTCAACTGCACATGGTGTACATGGTGTGCTGTGCTTGCCCTCAACAGGCTGCAAGCATGCACAGCAATCTTGTGGCCACGCTAGTGCGCTGCTTGTCCAGACACCTGGCTCCTCGTCCTTCCTTGGTCACCTGTGGATCAAGCCCTGGCATGCTGCAGTCACGAATGCTGCAGCACCCTTGAATGGTGCATGTTTGTCACAACTCGACGCAAGCGTGTAAAGAATGCACTGCCAAGCGTCACCAACACTCACGGCAAGGTTGTACAAGGTGTCATGTTGACAACCATTACGCCAGGCAATCGGCCGCTGTGCCAGCGGAATCAGCATCAGTCAGGGCCCCATCAGAGCTGAAGCAAGAGACAACATTGCTCTGTCGCGCTCGCAACCACTGCGCACGTCCCAAGCTAGCACACCAGTCACGGCGCCTGAGTCACCTGCCCTTGCTGTTGCCTCAACTGCTGATGGTTGTTTTGATACACAGTTGTCTGATGAACTGCATCACGCCTCTGCTCCTCCTTGCTTTGCTCCCCCTGGTTATTGCTGCTGCTTTCAACACCGGTGCCTGAAATTTCTGGCACTTCAAAGTATTGCATGGCTTCGGGAAACCTCATGGCTCTGAGAACCAGCTGCAACACTCTAAGACGAGCATGAAGGATCGAATCCACCATCGAGCTGAATCCTCAGCGACGAAACTTGATCCAGCCAGATGATGTTTCATAGCCAATTACGTCCAAGGTGATTGTACAATTGGCGGCAAACAGCAGCATTTGTGGGAAATCGCCTCTGAACTTCGCCCAAGACTTCGTGTGTCTGAACGGAGCTCAGTGCCAATAATCGTATGTTAGGGACATTTGGCTTCAGTTTTCGCCATGACCAGCGGCTGCCAGCCCTGCCAAGCACAGTAGACGTCCTCTTGGTGACATGTTGTCTCTGCGGAGGAGGCTGTTGACAGCTGCAAGGCTTGCTGTTGTAACTGCAGCAGCAGTGCTGGGCCAAGTACGGCACACTCTGCTTTTACACCGCTATATAAGTCACACAGCTTGATGCGGTTATTCATTGAGCGCTGCATGTCATTGAGCGCTGCAGAAATTGGCCAGACACCTAGACCCAGGAAACACCACATTTGCTGCATATTGAAGTTACACAGATGCGCCATCTGCTTTCAGGAACTATTGCTACAGTGCTAGCTCACCATCACAAGCACTTGTTTCAGTGCCTGTTGTCCATGCCACCTGGACACTGCCCACTGTTGTAATAGAACAAGTTTATAACGGCTGTTGTGCTGTAAGCTCATCCACTGCCTGCCCGTTGCTTTGGCTTATTCCTACAAGATTCAGAGGCCCTTTCTCAGCCCCTCACCGCCACACTAAATTGTGAATTTGATTCAACCCACACAGTAGCATAGTGACGCCTGAACATCACCCACCCCAACCTTCCCAGATCGTTGCAAACAAGGAGATGTACACAGCAGACCCCAGCGCATGCTGCTGCAGCGCTGGAAATTTGGTAATCAGCCAAAACACGCCATATTGCTGGAGCCAGCCCCACTCCATACAGACATGAGAGCAACAACAACACACTCCCAACACAGCCATCGCATGCATCAAATTATAGGACACATCGCCGCATTGAGCTACACATAATCAGCGCAGCTCCTAGATGGACTGACGCTGGCCAACAATCAGCTCATACTTGGCAATCTTTGCCTTGAACTGTGGGTCCACCAGCATGCTCTTCAAGCGCTCCATGTTTGTGTACAGATACTGGAAGATGGCAGCATTGATAGGGTAGGGGCAGCTGCCTGCAGGGGTCAGTGTGCACAAGTCTGATCCATTGACAACACCAGCGTTGGCGAGGGCGTTGATCATCTCGGTGATGTCGATTCCAGCGGCGGGGCAGATGATGATGGTGGCAGTCAGGGTGGAATTTCCGCCGTCGTCATCCTGCACAGACAAAAGCAAGGCAGCCGCAGCAACAGTGTCAGTGCCCAAAGTCCGCTGGATGCTTTGGGACGCAGTTCTAGGTCTTGTGACGATGTGGGTGCTACACGTGGCACTCAGCTTGGATGAAGGATGCCGTGTTATGACTGCTGCTCGACCTCAAACTGGCTCCTGAATTGACATGTGCTGGAGGTTGTAGCTGCTGCGGCCAGTCTGTACTGCTGTGCAAGTACTGCTTGCGCATCGCATTACACTCACATCCTGGCAGGACAGCCCGTCTGGTGCAAGGCTGATGGAGCCAATCACATCAGGGAACTGTGCAGCGATGTATCGCAGGAGCTCCGTGACGTTGGCGCGGGCCTGCGCCATGGGGACATTGGCGCACGTGACGCCCGCCGCCAGCTCAAAGGTGATCTGCACGGGGATGCAGTTGGCCGGGATGGGTGCCAGGTACTTCTTGTTCCACTTGAACTTGTAGATGTCGTACACATAGCCCTCCTTGTCGGACTTGGCCTTGAAGCTGGACAGAGGGTATACCTGCTTGAAGTAGTATTCGGGCTGGAAGTCGCAGGCATTGCAGTCGTCATCATCACAGCCGCACTCATCGGCGTACTTCTTGTACTGGCTGTAGTCCTTGTAGTAGTAGGTGCTCCTGTGGAGGGCAGCATCACACCGGGCCACCAGGAAGGTATTTGCAGGGTTGCCTTGCACATACTATGTCAGGTTGTCCATTATGGGCGGCTGCACAGGACTCCTTAGCTGCACGACTTGCTCATTGCCCCTGCCTATCACACCGGCATTGAAGGCAGTGCTGAGCTGCTGCAATGTACTTGCCAAGAACGAAGCACGATGAGTCACCGTCATTTTTACACACCTGCCGTTGGACTTGGCAGCCGCGTAGTATGTGTCGTAGTTCTTGAACGACCTGCTGTGGACCCCCTGGTCACTGCTGCGAGTGTTGGCGGGTGCGTTCTTGTACCAGTCTGGCTGGCTGCTGGCCCACTCGGGGCGGCGGGGGGCCTCATACACCTGGCACTTGCTGCGCACAGGCACCACACACAGGAGCAGCAGCAGACGAAGCAGCGGGGCAGCCAGATGAGAATAATTGAGTACTGGTGTTTGCAATGCCGGTGGATGCATCAGGGAGTCTCTTGCAGCAATGCATCCCCTTGCAGGCTACTGCTTGGCTGCTTGTCCTTTGTCCCTGTGACAGCAGGGAGTCGGCGAGACCAGCAGGCACCCACCATCGGCGGCTGCGCGGGTGGGCCCATCAAGCACAGCCAACAGAGCTGCTGAGTCAGCACCTCCTGCCTGCCAGTCAGCCGTCTCACCTCCTCCAGCCCCAGCCGTAGCCGCGGGACCTGTAGTAGTCCAGGTCAGCCCCAGCAACAGCACCGTCGACAGCAGCAGTGGGCTCGGCGCCAGCAGCAGCAGCAGCGCTGTTTGCCACGACATCAGACACGACGCCATCAACCTCCTCAAGCAGGCTGCGACCCTTGCCGGACATTCCAGAGTCCTTGGCCCACTTGTAACGCTGGTATTCGTAGCCGAATTTGGTGTAGCCTGGGGGCTCGTTGTCAAAAGCACCGGTACCGCAGGTCAGGTTGCGACCAAAATCAGTCCAGAAGGTCACGCTGGTGTAGCCGTACCTGTTGGTTGCAGGCGGGGTGAAATGCAGGGACGGTCACGGGCACAGCATGGGCAGCAGCAGGTGTGGTGTCAGGTGGATGGGGTGAAAATAGATGTGCTGAAACATGCTCTCTGGCGCTCACGCTGGTGCAGAGCAAATAACCACACAGAGCCTGCAATGCTTGAGTTTGCAATGTTGATGGGATACACGTGCTGTTTTGCTGTCATCCTGCCCACTGCCTAGGCAGCAGAAGCGGCATGCATAGCCGGTCACCTATGGGAGTGACTACAACACGTGTAGCAGCAGCCAGCAGCCACTCACTTGCCACCCCTGCAGGCCTCAATGCGGATGATCTGCTCGATGGGCTGCAGGACCAAGGAGGTGCAGCCATCTGCAGCCCTGCACTCCTCGCCGTAGTAACCACCAGCAGGCACGTTGCCAAACACCTTGTAACCAGTGTATTCGTTCTTGTAGGCGATGCCCTGCAGAACGCCGCCGCCGCACTGCCCGCAGTCGCTGGGGGCATAGCAGTATACCTCAGATATCCTGCCTGGGAACTCCTTGCCGTCCTGGTCCCAGCTGTGACTGTCACTGCAGCCACTGCCCATGCATGGAGGGTCAGCACCCCGGTCCTTTCCTGCACAGTGGAAGTTGGTTGGTCCAGGGTGAGTAGTCAGCAACATCGGCATTGCAGGCATGCACTTGCTGCAGTTGCTGGTAGTGCATAACGTCAAATAACGTTGATGGACCTCAGCTGAGAGCTTACGCTGGTGACTTGCTGTACCGGTCTTGCTTTGCTGCTGCTGCTGCTTGCGCCTGTACAGCAGTACTGCTGCTTCACGTGCACCCGCTGCCATAGACTCTATGCGGTTGCAACATGTTTACCCTATGCGCACCATAAATTTTTGTACAGCGCTAAGTGCTGCTTTCAACTTCCGACTGTCCTGCGTTGGCACTCACTTTGTATCGCAGCGTGTGCGACTGCTGCAAGGGCCCCAAAGGCCAAAAGAATGATGAACGACTTCTTCATGTTTCTGCAATGAATGATAAGTCAGTTAGCACGGTCCATCGTTGTCACTGCTGCAGGTTGTTGGCACGTCAAACATGGCTGTTTCTGTCTAGCTAGCCCGTTCAAGCGCGCGCAGCGCCCACAGCTGCTTAAAGTTCAACATACACGTCTCAAGTTAATGTCTGACCAATTCGAAAGTGCTGCAGCAGTGACTGGCCAGTACACTTGGGTGGTTGGCTTGCAGCTGCTGCTCACCTCATGAAGCTTCGGGTATGCTGCTCTTTTTATCTTACTGTGCAGTCTGAGAATGTTCAGCTGCTTTCTACTCAGCTGAGAGCGGTGGGTAAGCAAAACCGCGTCGAGCAAAACAGAACTGGGGTTGTTACGGAGAGCAGCAAAGCTACGAGGGAACCCGTCCGCCAAGATCCAGCATGATTTGTTCTGAAATAAACGAAACAGATACCGGGGCCTAGTGATCATGCAGGCGAACTGTCATCAACAACTATCAGGCCAGCCAGACGATACATGTACAGGTACCCCGTGAGCTTCCGACACCTAAAGCAGCAGTGCTGGCTGCGCAATGGTTACAAACAAGGCGTGATGCAGCCGGTGTCGGTCAGTTCTCGGCACAAATGCCTGGGGTAACTTGCCACTGGGCTAGGCAGGCCATGACCACTAGTGGCAGTACTGCCAGGTGTGTAGTGCCTGGCACAGCTACACATTTGCTGGCACGGCTGGCACGGCTGGCACTTTTGTTCAACATCCTCCCAGCAACAGCCAGTTCGTTTTAACTACTCCCAAAGTATGCAGCCTATTTCATCATTTGCATGGTGATAGATACCCTAAATATGCAGTGAGCCGCAGCATGCTGCGCAGCTACTAGCTGCACGATTTGCTGCTTTGCTGCAGCCGCATGGCTGTTGAGTAAACACAGCTGTGCCCAGCCACGTGGCTGTAGCACAGCAGCATATCGTCTGCTGAAGCCCAGCTGGCAACTGCTAGGCTGCCAGCAGACTTCGTTGCCGACACCGTGAACTTTGATGCACATACAACCTGTTTGTCACACGTCTCAGACACACCACAACCGAGCAGGTTGCAACGCCTCAGATTGCTGCACGCACATGTTCGCCGCTTTTGCTGCCACTTCCTAGGTCGCAGCAAAAGACACATCTGAAATGTGCATACATCGTGCATGCAAACACATATGCTGTACGGTTAGGGTTTAGGGTTTCTTCAATCATCAACATCTGATTGTGTGTACATGCTGCTGCTGCGTTTTGCTGCGAGTGTTATTGTCATGACGGGCTCTGACATGGGGTCTGCTGGAGACTACTTCAAGGTGGTGCGCAGGTGTCACGGGTGCCTCCCCGCCTGGGGTGTGCACTCGTTGACACTTCTGCCCTTCAATTCTCTGCGCTACAGGTATGTTTGGATATTTGAGGCTTGCTGCAGGAACGCGTGCCTGCATGGCAGCCCACTCGGAGCACCAGGAGAATTTGGGCGGGGGTCTCCTGGTCCAGCATTGCTTGAGGTGCGCAGTTTTGCATTTACCTGGAGCCTAGAAGCCGTTTAAAACTGTCCTATTACATCTTTGAACTGCCTGCGGATGCCTTTGGGTAGCTCGTAGACGGGACGAGTCACACTGCACACCCATAATGCGGGGGGGATCACATCGGCATTTCTCCTTAGCGGGAGATGCCGGTGCCCAGAGCTGTTGAATCCTCGTCCGCCTTAAGTGGCAACTCATGCCACCAGGGCAGGCATGAGGACGGGGCCCTAACATATTGGGTGCAGGAGACATTCCGATTTTAGTACTTGTAAATTGTCTACGACACTCAAGGTGAGAACGATGTGACAACGCTAATGGGGGATGGTACTGGACTTCAAGAGCGAGCCACACACAGGTGCGACCCATCAAAGTACTTTAGGGTGCATTTAAAGGTTTTTATTTTTAATGTTCCTGTTGTGTGGCTATGGCGCTTACGTGGAAGACCGGAGGGATCAAGCCAAGACGTGGGCAACCGAAGACCCGCTACACTGATGACTGTGGCATGTGTACTCTTTCAGCTTTTTCACATTACCGTTGTGATTACATTTGTTCACTTGTGCCTAGCAGCTCGTTTGTTGGGTGAACGAGGCTTGTGTTGCTATGGGGTGAGCCTGCTACCTTCCAGGCTAAGGATGAATGCACAGAACTTCCACCAGATGAGACAGCAGCAGTAGCAGCAGCAGCTTGGGCGTGTTACAGGACAGCAGCAGCAGCAGCAGCAGCCAGTGTCCGGCAGTGTACACAGTCATGGCAACAATTGCTTCGATGCCAGCATCACATGGATGTTGGTCCCAACATTCGTGTTTTCCAGCAACTACAGTAGCAGCAGCAGCAGCAGCTACAGCAGCAGCAGAACAGTTGTGATTAACAACACCATTGCAACATGTGCTAAATATGCTAGTACAGCAGTGGGGAGCACCTGGCTAGCAGATTGCCCACTGCGTATGCACAGTCACATTTATTGTTGCTTACTTCAATCATCAACATCTGATTGTGTGTACATGCTGCTGCTGCGTTTTGCTGCGAGTGTTATTGTCATGACGGGCTCTGACATGGGGTCTGCTGGAGACTACTTCAAGGTGGTGCGCAGGTGTCACGGGTGCCTCCCCGCCCGGGGTGTGCACTCGTTGACACTTCTGCCCTTCAATTCTCTGCGCTACAGGTATGTTTGGATATTTGAGGCCTTGCTGCAGGAATGCGTGCCTGCATGGCAGCCCACTCGGAGCACCAGGAGAACTTGGGCGGGGGTCTCCTGGTCCAGCATTGCTTGAGGTGCGCAGTTTTGCATTTACCTGGAGCCCAGGAGCCGTTTAAAACTCGTCCTATTACATATGCTTTGCACATTGGCTGTCAGCCACAAAGTACATCATGATGATCATGATGGCCCCAAGATCTTGGTGAGCACGGCACACATCTCTCTGTGCATGCAAGTTGATAGTAGTACAAAACAGCACAAGAAAGACGTACACTGCTGTAGCAGTAGCAGCAGCAAAAGTTTTACCATGACCCCAAGCTCAGCACCCAGGAATACAACACGCCAAATGGCGACGAGACCTGTATCTCGTTGCCATTTTGGCATCAAAGTAGCACCACTCAATGCACAAAAACGCTCTCCAGGCCCCACCAAGAACGAGCTGTTGTCAGAGAACTCTGGACTCGGGCGCAGCTGGGGCGCCACGGCCCCGAGCCAGACAGGTCTGCTCTACTGTGACAGGATGTAGGTAACTGTGTGCATGTCTGTTTCAGCTGCTGCCAGCTCTTTTCGCAGCATGAACCAGTTGCAGGTGTGCGCTGCCGCCAGGCACCTCAGGCAGTCCACAGCCTCACGCCGCACGCGCGGGTCCGCGTCACGCAGCAGCACCTGCACAGCACAGCGCACACAGCGCACGCGATGCCCGTCAGTGCTGTGGCAGCAAGTCCTGCAATGCCGCTGTGCAACATGCTGCGCGCACATGCGGTGCAAGCACCACAGCAGCCAGCCGCAGCAGCACCTGGTGTGGCACAACATACGCACAGGACAGCTGCCTCAGCTGCAATGCTGTGCTCATCCAAGCATGTGGCGTGCCCACCAGCAGCCCCTTGAGCGCGCCGGTGACGCATCCGATGCGCGTCTGGTTCTCCACGCAGTGTGCTGCCAGGCTCTTGAGCGCTGCCGCTGCCTGGCCGCGCACGGGTGCGTGCCTGTTCCCCAGCAGCTGCACCAGCCCTGTCACCACGCCAGGCTGGCAGCCAAGTGCTGCCTTGATGCCCACATCCGTGCAGCAGAGGTTGCCCAGCACTGCAGCAGCGCGCTCCCTGGCCTTGGTGCTCTCCTCGTCCCTCAAGAGTGCTGCTAAGCACGCAACTGCCCCTGGGGTGCGCTGCGTTAGTTCCGCTGCATTGGCTGCATGCAACCACACGAGGCGCTGTACCGTGGCAGCAGCAGAGGACCTTACTGGAGGCTCGGCGGCTGCCAAGCACTCTGTCAGCACTGCCAGCGCGCCTGGCTGGTGAGCAATGGTGTCCTGGTTCTGCGGTGCTAAGCACTCGAGGGCGCGAGCGGCTGCAATGCGCACTCGTGATGGCTGCTGCTCTTGCAGCAGCTGCAGCAGTGCAGGCAGCACGCCTGGCATGCGGCCTAGCAGTGCCTGGTTGTCCGCGTGGTCGTGCGCCAGGTTGCTGATGGCTGCCGCTGCTGCTGCCTTTGTGGCTGGGGATGCAGCAGACGAGGCAAACAGCTGACACAGGGTGGTTATGGCACCTGGCTCCTGACCTACACCACACAAAACGCCAATCAGCAGCCACGCAGATGTGTCAGCTGCTGTTGAATGTATCGGAGTTCAACTGATTGTGACGAAGTTCCTTTGTTCCTGCAGGACATCAACCCCAATACTTCTGCTTCAGCAGCTGCTGGTCATCCTGCAGCATGCTGCACCTGCTCCTGCTTCCTGCCTCCCAAAACTGCACCCTGCCAGGCATCTCAGCTGACTGCAGGCTGCCCTTTCAACAAAGAAGAGCTTGACCCTTGATGTGGTCATGTCTACACTGCTGACCAGGTGCTCACCTATCTTGGCCTTGTTGGCCTCACAGCTGCAGCACAGGTTGCACAGCGTGCCTGCTGCATGCTCGCGCAGCTCCTCGTCACTTTCCTGCAGCAGTGCCACCAGCTGCGGCATGGCACCTGGCAGGCTGCCCAGGGTGACCCTATTGGTGACGACCCTGCTGTGCTTGCGCAGCTCCAGTACTGCGTGCAGCCGCACTGCACGTTTGGCAGTGCTGGGCAGCTGGCTGACATGCTCCGCCATCAGCATCACTTGCACGTAGGAGCACTGCGAGGGCTCCTGCAGGTGCTGCTGAGTTTAATGAGTAAAATCTGGGCATCCAGAGAAGTCAACTGTGCTGCTGGTGAGCGCGACTGTGGTGCTGACATGGCCTGCTGTGCTGCTGCTGATGGCTGTGCCATCTACTGCTACTCACAACGTGACAGCCCCAAAGTGAGGAAGACTGTAACAAAGACACTGTGCGTGCACTTTCCTCACTGTGTTCACTGTTTCCGCTGCTATGGTTCCCTCACCCGCGTAGGCGCCACTCCCGCACTGCCGCTCCCGCGCGCTTTCAGGCCATGGCTATTGCATGCAGCAATGCCAGATGTTGTGTTGCTGAAGCTGCATGTTGCACTGATTGCATTTCGGCTTTGAGTACCCCAAGCAAACATGCCCACGTCTCGCGTCGCATCAGTGAAGCTGCACATCTCGTAGTTGACGCTAGAGCGGTGATGAGCTTGTCCCGTTGATATAAAAGAAAAGCAACAGTTACACCGCAGCACCCGATGTGGCTGTACGTCTGGCAGCGTGTTGCCTGACTCACAGGCCTGTGTCAGCAGCTGACAGCAAAACCTCACATGGCTGACACGCAGATGTACATGGCCATAAACGCAGTGAAGGATGCTGACTGAGCAACAACCGAACTTCAACCAGCCTGCATGCGTTTCGTGGCGCACAGCACGCCTGCCAATGCGCAAAATTCACATATGCACAGGTCATTCACAACGAGCATCCACACGCCAGGTCACCCTCTGCTGAGTGCAGGATTTGCACAACAGGCACGGGTGCTCTGCAGCACACGCCCAGCAGCGCACGAGTTGCCGCTGCAGCGTGTACCCCCGCACCATGCACTTACGGTCATGCTGCTTGTTTCCCTAGGCTACACATGCACACACGCTACACAGCCCAAACCCACGCATGTGCTGCCTGCCATGCAAGCGCTTGGGCAGTTCCTGCTGTATACTTCCCTGTCTCTCCGCTCGCTCAGCATATGTGTGGGCCGAAAGTGAAGACTGACGCGCACAGGGCCTGAACGGCACGCAGCTGAGAGATGCCCTGCAAGCAAGCAGCAGCAGCAGCACATCATGTTACACCCACAGCCGATGTGTGACGTAACCAGATGCCGGCCCTCGTGTCACACCTGCTGGCAGGACCCCCACATGATGCGGAATGCTGCTGCCAGCCTAAGCCGCAGCACAGCCAGATTGAGCATACGCTGCAATACCCATAAAAACAACGACACCCCGCAACCCTGCAAGCCGTGCGGCCGAATCTCAGCAGCTGCTTGCAGTCCTGCTGTGCGGCTGCACCGCGCACGCACCTTGGTGCACCTGCCAGCCTCATCAAACAGCAGGTTGCCACTCTTTGCCACGATGGGCACCACATAGGGGAAGGGCCGCACAACTGCCGCCCCACCAGGCTGCTGCTGCTGCTGCTGCTGCTGCTCGCTGTTGTTTAAAGCACCGCCGCCACCCATCTTGCTGCTGATGTATGCGCCCATGCTCTTGCTGGTGTGGCGCACAGCTGCCCGCAGCGCCTCAACAAACCTGCAGCAGACAGAAGTGCAACAGGGCGCATCACACATGTAAAGCAGCACCCTTCAAAGCACACCTGCTGGCGTGCTTGCAGACATGCTGTAATGAACCTGCAGTGCGTCAGTGTCCCTGAACACCCTTTTGAATGAGCCACCTGCTACCACCACGCCAACTGCCAAGCAACACTGAATTCTTGCCTTCTTGGTGTAAAAGACAAACATAGCTGCCTCCACAATCTTACAACAGCGGCGGCAGCAGCACCCACCTGTAGTCGCTGAGTGTGTCTCGCAGCTCTGCGTTCAGCTCATCAACCATCGCTGCCTCAACAGGTGACAGCAGCGCCTCAACACCAGAGCCTGCAGCAGCAGCGGCAGCAGCAGCAGCAGCAGCATCAGCCCAGCAGCACGCATGTATGTGCACCAGCACTGCTGCAGCTTGCTCAACGCACGACAGCTGCGGTACAACAGCAGCATGAGGCGGAAGCATGCCAAGCACGTTCAAACAGGCGCAACCTGTCGGCAACAGCAGCAGCAGCAGCAGCAGTCTTCGGCCTACCGGTCCGCACGCTGACTGGCGCGGGCCCGGGCGGCACCAGGTAGGCCGCCCACAGGTCCTCGGCCCTCACAAAGCTCTCCTCAAAGGCGGCATGCATGGTGACCACCAGCGACTCCACATCCTGCAAGCACATACGCACGGGTTCGGCGGCGCCAGGCTTGCCATCATTGAAATGCTCAAAACAGCGTGGTGTGCTGCACACTGTAGAGTCATTGCTCACTGTACAGCTGCTGCACCCTGCACTGCTCCAAACAGCTTGGTGTGCTGCTGCACACTGTAGAGCTACTGCGGTGTGCCAAGCGCATGCTTTCTTCCTGCGATGGCGTGGAGCGGCAGCACTGCAGCCAGCACGTGCTGCCTCCGCAGCTGGCCTGCTGCCAACCCGCAGTCACCCAGTGCGGCAAGCTGCACAGGAGGCTATCAAGAGCAGGGAGCAGCTGCGCTGCGGCCCCACTCCCCTCACCTGCTGCGACATGCTGCCACCAAAGTCGACGCCTGCCAGGCTGCGCTCCACTGCGCAGTGCAGCTTGTGCAGCAGCCCGCCAGCGCCCACGCCAGTGAAGTAGTCGCAGCGGAAGAACTCCTGCATGACCGCACACAGCACGCTTCACCCGAGAGCGCAGCAGCAGCTCACCATCAAGCGCTGCACTCGCGTTCTGGACAAGCATGCAGTCCAACGGGATGCACATGCTGCAGGCGCTGGACGTTGAGCTGCGCTTGCGCCAGGATGTGAGGGAGCCGCAGCAGCGCCTCATGGCGGCCACCCGACACACGCAGCAGATGCTGCGCCGCACCTCCTTTGCTCTGTCGCTGAGGCAGGGCGGCAGCGCCAGCCGCCCGTAGGGGTTTGCTGCCCGCAGCGCGCCGCCCAGTGCGGGGTGCGGGCCCCCGGGCGTGGCGCCCTGCGGCTGCAGCTGCGGCAGCTTGCTCTCGAGGTACATGTGCCTGGGGAGGGGTGAGGCAGAGGGCAGCAGCGAGGGGCGCAGTCGCGGCTTGTGAGGCGGACGCCGCAGGGGCGCTTGATGCGGCCCATGACCTGCGAGCCAGGCATGTGATTGAGCGGAGCGTTTTCAATTGCAGCCCACAGGATTGCAGCCTACCAGGTGTGAATTCAAGGACGCAACCAGCAAGCCCAAGGCACAACTAGGCAGAGATACCCCTTCCACGTGGCATTCCCCGCTCGGGTGTTTCACTTAAGCATGCCTAGCCAAGACGTGGTGTGAAGGGTCCGCACACAGCGCATTCAGCACGCTGTGTGCCGCCCCACATTGCTTCCAGCAGCAGCAGCAGCAGCAGCAGCAGCAGCAGCAGCAGCAGCAGCGCCGCCGCCCACCTGCCCACGATGTGCAGCTTCAGGCGCACCAGCAGGTCCATCAGCGGCACCAGCCACACGCTGCCCAGCGCGCGGCAGAAGCTGTGGCAGGCCAGCGACCGCCAGAGCGCCAGCTTCTCCTCGCTGCTGAGGCCCGCTGCTGCTGGCGACCGCAGCTGGTCGCGCAGCGGCTCGTAGTCGGTGGCCTGCAGGCGCCAAAGGGGCGGCAGGCGTGCACGCGTGGCGGTGTGTGAGTGTGGTGGCTGCTGACACACCACACACGTGTGCGCGTGTGTGCGGCCAACCCAACCAACCCCTGCAGGTGCGGCATGCGCTGCACCATCACCGGCATGCGCGGCTTGCGCTGACTGCACACCACCAGCAGAGCACGTCAGTGGTTTGGTTACGGCCATGCACCAGCCGCTGCGCGCCCCCCACCTGGCCCACGACCTGCTGCAGGCGCGGCAGCAGCTCCTCCAGCGCCTGCCTGTCACTGAGCTCCTGGATAGACGTAAAGTGCTGCGCAAGGCTGTCATCCAGCGCAGCCTGCTGCCGCTGCTTCTCATCAGCAAGGCCGCCAGGCCCCGCTGCTGCCACCGCTGGTCGCTGCTGCGCCCAGGCGCGACTATGGTGCCGTAGGCTGCCAGTAGCTGCTCCTGCTGCCTGCGTGGTGAAATACCCAGCGCGTTCAAGTTGAACAACCCTCAGTCCTATCCACACTGAAACTCCACCAGGAAGAGTCATGGTGTGCAAGTCATCAGCTTTTGCTGTGGTGATGCAGCTGCGAGTCTGCGCAGGTCACTGCTGTTGCTAGCAGCAAGCGCTGCTGCAACACAACACATGGCCGAGCATGCATACTGCGCAAGAACGCGTTTCACACCTGCGCTGCTGCTCCTGCTCCTCAGTGCTGTGCCACCTGCAGGCGGGCAGAGCCCAACGCATCTTAGTTAAAAGGTGCCCCATGCATGCACAGCACCCCTTCATGCGGCACCCACACCT
This sequence comes from Scenedesmus sp. NREL 46B-D3, assembly GCA_014080715.1. Lineage (NCBI taxonomy): Eukaryota > Viridiplantae > Chlorophyta > Chlorophyceae > Sphaeropleales > Scenedesmaceae > Scenedesmus > Scenedesmus sp. NREL 46B-D3. Next base: position 160,758 of record JACERP010000010.1, on the reverse strand, counting down.
GCATGCAGCTTGCCGGCTGAACTTACTGCCACCAGGACACATCGAAAACAGCCACTGCTTACTTGAGTGAGGCGCATGCCTTCATGTAGTAGGGTACGCCTGACATGTGTCGAACTAGCAGAAGTCGGCAACACACCACTGCACATGCTGCTGGGGTTTGTAGCGCATGCTGCATACGCGGTTGTGCTTCGTTGTGCTTTTTGTGTCAGGCTGTGTGCAACAGCAGCGGGCTGGCAGCCGTTGCTGCACCACCCAAAAGCTTACCAGTAGTAAGCAGCAGCTGCTCCTGCAACCCCTACAGCTGTTGCAGCTATGATCCTCTGTTTGTGCCTGCAGAGGCAGCAATAGCAGCAGCATGCGCAGAAAGCTTTGCCCTGCCTCGTCCCTGCAGTGCTCAGCACACAGCACGTGCTGCTGTGCTTGGTAAGGTAAGCACCCAGTGCTGCTTTGCTAGACAGCAAATGGGCAGCAGGCGCACCTACGCCAGAAGGTGCTCATGGCTTGATTGCTGACAGGGACAGGCAATGCTGCTAAGCAAGCGTCTTGGCCAGCTGCAGGGGGTCCGTGCTCATGTCACCAGCTCCTCGGAAGACATTTCGATTATTAGCACCAGCCGGCACCGATGGGTGTGAAGGCCTGTGCGGGGCGAAAGATACGGTGCTGATGGTGCCAGCAAGGTCTTGACCTTACACAACAACGCTCATTGGTCGATCAAAATATTATTGCAATATTTGCAGCGCAGCATTAGCTTGATCAGGAAGAGCAGCAGGAACGAACATTCGACGATTGCTCTGCCTTTGTTGCTTGTTTGCGAGCTGCACTATAATCTGCTGCATAAAAAGCTTCCACGGATTAAGGCTGGTGGTTTTTTCTTAGACATTGCCTCTTCAACAAGGCAGCTGAGACCTCTTTCTGTGTGGTGCTGCTGCTGCTTTCTCAGTCTGCAAGTACTGCTGTACAAGTTGCCACTGCAGTCTTTGTTACACACAATACGTGATTCATAAGCCATGTCTGACGTAAAGCCTGATCCAGAGACAGCAGAGGCAGCAGCCACAGATGCTGCTGATGCAGCGGCTGATGAACGTGCTGCTAAGCGCGTCAAGCGCGAGGAGCAGCAGCAGCAGCAGCAAGAGGCAGCACAGGTAGACACGGACCCGCAGCAACAAGATGATGTAGCCAAGCAGGAGGATGTGCAGCAGCTGGCTGATGATGACGAGGGTGACGAGCGCATCCCCATGCCGCTGTCCACCACCCGCTCTGCTGTCAAGCGCGGCCATGAGTGCCCTTACCTGGACACCATCTTGCGCCAGGTCAGCAAGCAGCTGCCTGCAAAGCGGGTTCCCATGGCAATTGCTGGCTGTTTTTCAGCTGGGCTAGCAGCGCTGGGGCAGCAGATGGCACTGCTCTGACTGCATATTGGTACTGTTGCGTCCCTCGGCGGCAGCAGCGACCCAGGGTTTGGAACAGACCAGCACCTACCAAGCATACATGTGCCTGCCTTGCACAGGGATTGCTGCTAGTAAAACGCAATCATGAGCAAGGGTACTTACAGCTGCTGTTGACGCCACTGACGTGTGATGTGTCATCGGCTGCCACTCTCTGTTGGTGTCCTTGTTGCGTACCCTGCTCCAGAACCTCGATTTTGACTTTGAGAAGTGCTGCAGCGTGAGCCTGTCACCCATCAATGTGTATGTGTGCTTGGTGTGCGGCAAGTACTTCCAGGTGAGGGGCGCTTGCAGCAGCCCGGGGTGTGAGGTTTTGACTGATCAAGAGGGTACAGATGGCACAAAGAGTTTGCTTGGTGTACATGTACAGCCGGGTGCAAAGCGGCTTGCAATCGGTTGGTGCAGAGTGAACGGCAGTACACGGGCAAGCAGTACGGCTAATTCAGGCATGTAGCTGCAGCTGCCGCATGTTCGCTGTACATAAAGGGCAGCAGCAGCAACAGCAGCAGGCATGGCACTGAGCCAGCAGCAGCTGATGTTGCTGCACATACAGGCAGTAGATTTGCACGCAGCAGCCACGCAACAGGAGGAGCAGTGCCTGGTGCGTTGCCAGCAACAACGTATCAAGGGGCATCCCGTTGTTATGGCGCCCCATCTGCTGCTGCTGGCTTTGCACATGGTGCCTGAGTGCGTCTCTGCACTGCTCCTTCCTTCCTTCCGCGTGTGCAGGGCCGCGGCCTGAGCACGCAGGCCTACACGCACAGCCTGGAGACGTCGCACCACATGTTCATGAAGCTGGACAACGGCAAGGTGCGGGCCTGCAGCAAGGCTGCTGCTGCCAGGCGCAGACCTGAGCGGGTGGCTCAGCATTCTGTGCAGTCAACTGCATGTGCCAGAATTCGGATAATGGCAATGTGCCTTTCTGTGCTCAAAGCTGGAACCAGCAGCGTGCCAAACACCACAACATCAAAATGCCGTCTTGTGTGTCGCTGGGTCAGCATGCGAGGCACTGAGCAGCGCAGCGCCTGCGCGGCAGTGCAAGCTTGCATGCACATGCAGTGCTGCGCCCTGTGTTCCCGACGTGTTGCACCCTCAGCTGACCCGCCTAGCGGGCATGCCCTGCCCTGCTCACCCGAGGCCAGCGCATCCACACCTTGTACTGCCACGCCCTGTGCTGCCTCACCCGCAGGTGTACTGCCTGCCCGACAACTATGAGGTGGCCGACCGCTCCCTGGACGACATCCGCGCGGTGCTCAACCCTACCTTCACGCGCGAGGTGGGAGCGGGCGGCTGCGGCTGCTGCAGCCGGGCGTGGCAGCAAAGCCATCAGCACGGCACTGTGACTCCATGCAACGTCTGTGTCTGCCGGAGAAGTGGGGGGTTGCTCCAATGGTGGCACATTGCTGTTGGTTGGGTATGCAAGGCAACCACGTTCCCTGCTCAGCTCTACGGATGACCCTGACTGTCACGCTGTTGCTTCCCAGTACCGGTGTGCTGAGTGGGGTGCTTGCTTCGTATGTGCCGCAGCTGGTGTCGCGCCTGGACAGCGACGTGAGCTGGGTCCGTGCGCTGGATGGCAGCGAGTTCATGCCGGGCTGGTGGGGCTGAACAACATGAAGGCCAACGACTACGCCAACGCGGTGGTGCAGGTGCTGGCGCGCGTCAACCCAGTCAGGTGTGTGTGTTGCGTAACCAACCTAGTAGCAGTATCAGTTGGTGTACAGGTTCCTGCATGTGTTCATGCATGGGGGGGGGGGGGGGTGCATATGTGAGTGTGCCGGTTTGGCAGGGTCGCCTCTGGCACTGCGGGCTGGTGATGTGTTTGTGTCGTGATAGCTGTTGAGCTGTCCTGCTGGGTGCAACCGCCAACATGAGCTGCAGTATGCCCTCTCTTCTGCCTTGCTAGGCGCATGAGCACTGCACATGCCCTGTGTGACTTGGTGCGCCCAACACACGCAGCACACAGGAGCAAGAACTGCATGCACCCGCTGTACGCCGGCCGGCCCGGCTGCTGCTGGGCGTCAGGGACTTCTTCCTGATGCCTGCCAACTATGCCGGCTGCCGCTCGCTGCTGGTGGCGCGCTTTGGGGAGCTGCTGCGCAAGCTGTGGAACAGCCGCAACTTCAAGGGCCAAGTGTCGCCGCACGAGTTCATGCAGGCGGTGATGTCGGCCAGCAAGCGGCGCTTCACCATCGAGCAGCAGAGCGACCCAGTGGAGTTCTGGAGCTGGCTGCTCAACACGCTGCACATGGACCTCACTGGTGAGCACCTGCAGGGGCGCTTGCAGGAAGCCTTGCAGGAAGCCTGCAGGAACTTGCAGGAACGCTTGCACGCAGAAGAGGCTGCTGGGGTGCAGGCTGAACTGCTTGCAGGAGCGGTGGTATGATGCGTGATGTGCAGGACAGCTTTGGCAAGGCAGCTTTGAGCTGGGTGGAGTGCAGGGCGGGCCGTGCTTGTTGCGCGGGGCAAGGCTGCGGGAGCTGGGGCTTGCCAAACGCAGCTGGACGATCAGGCTGCTGGATGGCTAGATGGAGAACATGCAGCATGCACAAGCGCTTGCAGAGCATCAAAACCCTCTCGTCAGCTGCTGGGCAGCGCCCAGGTGCCAGCAGGGGCAGAGGTAGACAGCATCATGGCATGACATGCGCGGCAGACGTCACCCGATCTCTGTTGCTCAGGGAGCAGTGACCAAGGCGACTGCCCTGCGTCTCTTTCAGCTGCTGTTGTCACTGCCGCTGCCGCTGCAGGCGGCAAGCCAAGAGGCGCAGCATCATCACAGACACCTTCCAGGGCGAGCTGGAGGTGACAACACTGGCGGGAACAGGCAAGGGCAGGGCGGCAACCGCCACGGTGAGCAGCAGGCACTGCAGCTTGATCTGCATCTTGGTCATTGTGCTTCTTGTATGTTGACACAGCCACCCCACTTCTTTCTCATGCCTCCGTGCCTGGGCGGGTTCTGTCGTGGCGTGGTGTGCCAGCCGCTGCCGGATGCGGTGGAGCTTCCGCACATGATGCTGATCGGGGTTGTCTATGTGCGCCTGCAAGCATGAAACTTCCACCTTGAATGCATGTCCTGGTGCTTGGCGTGGTGCGGCCTTTCGCTGCGTGCCTGCAGGAGGTAATGTTGTGTTCAAGACAGTCTGCCATTCCTAATGGGTATGCTGTGCCGCTGTGCCTGCTGCTGCTTGCCACCTCATCATGCGCCATGCTCCCCTCAGTTGCTGTGCATCCTTTACCTTCCTGCTGAACTTTGGTCCTGCTTGTGCCTTCCCGCAGGGCGATGTCGTGGAGCGGCTGCCCTTCCTGCTGATGGGGCTGGAGCTGCCGGCCACGCCGCTGTTCAAGGACGCACTGGAGAAGAACATCATCCCACAGGTGCTGTGGGGCGGCTTTCAGAGGTGCTGGGTGCCAGGTTGTAGGAGTTGCAGTGGTGGCGTCGACCTTCACCAGCGTGTGGCAAGGTTTAGGCGACGACACGTGATGCTGCACCGCTTTAGTAACCCTGTCGGCCTTACCTGTCTGGCTCCGGCACCATCACCAGCTGACATTTCAGCGGACAACTGCTCAGAGCTTGGCTGCTCAACCCCGTTGCACAAGCAGCCCATAACGCATTTTGTTCTTGCGCTTGCGGCTGCCGCAGGTGCCCATTTTTGCGTGCCTGTCCAAGTTTGATGGCAGCGCCATCAGCGACGACATCCGGCAGGGCCGCCGCAAGTTCCGCGTCACCCGGCTGCCCAACTTCCTGGCGCTGCAGTTCAGGCGCTTCACCAAGAACAACTTCTTCATAGAGAAGAACCCCACGCTGGTGACGTTCCCGGTCAAAAACCTGGAGCTGCGCGATGCTCTGCCTGTACCAAACGGTGCGTTGCTGGGCCGCCGAGTCCGTGTGTGAGCTGTGGGTGATGCTTGCAACACCACCTTCCAACCACATAGTGACCACAGACTCAACAACAGGCACGTGTGGGCCTCATGCACCCTGAGAAGAAGGCACCACAATGCACTCAATCATGTGAGAGGGCACTGACCAGACCACCGCCACCACCACAGCAGCACTCGCCAGTGCGTCAACCTCGCTGTGCCCGCCGCCCCTGCAGGCCCCGATGGCCGCCCGCTGCCCAGCAAGTACGACCTGATCGCCAATGTGGTGCATGAGGGCAAGGCGGGGCAGCAGACCGGCGGCGCGCCCTACAAGGCGCACATACAGCGCAGCGTGGAGAAGGCGTGGTACGAGGTGCAGGTGAGCGGCCGTGTGGGGGAGGGAGGGCTGGCAGCACTGGCACGTGGTTGCGCGTGGCTTGCGCAGTGTGCGTCAGGTGAAGGCGCGGTTGAGCCATGTCGGCGAGGTGACAGCGCGCCTCCGCTGTGCATCCCTGCAGCTACAGCAGCACCAGAAGCCTGCACACAGTGAGCTGGTTTGCTGCCCTTGTGAGTGTCTAGACAGCCGGGTGAGCTGTAGCACCTGCAAGGCAGCAGCAGCTCTGTACTGTGAGGCTCAGGCCATACGTTTGGTTACGAGCTGTTCCAACATGTCTGATGTGTATCTGGCTCAACCCGTTTACATCCGCTGTTGTGGCTGCCGCTGTGTCCTTGCAGGACCTGGTGGTGCTTGATGTGCTGCCGCAGATGGTGGCGCTCAGCGAGGCCTACTTCCAGGTGTACCAGTGCCAGCAGCTGCAGCCCCTGCCAGGCAGCGCCAAATCAAAGCAGCAGCAGCAGCAGCAGCAGGGCAAGGCAGTAACGGCAAAGCTTGCAGCAGCGGCACAGCCAAGCTAGCTCGCGCGCAGCAGGTGCTGCAGCAGCAGCAGTGCATGCGGTGAGTATGCCAGACTGCTTTCGCCACAGGGGAGAGTGCTTCCCTGGCAAAGAAATGTAATCCAATGTGGTACGGGCTTGACTTTGATATAGTGTCACAGCATAATTGCTGCTGTTGCATGTCCCAGGATCAAGCCACACTACGGCCAGGTTCTGGCGTACTGGTATCATGATGATGTTGAGCATTCAAGGCATGCTGATTTTGCAAGCAGCAGCACTGTAACCTGGCCATGCAACTGTAACAGGCAATGCGTGGCAGGAGCAATGCTGTCATGGCCGGGATGGCACATATCCAGAGTTTCAGCGGTCAACCTACTGCCAAGTACCGTGTTTGGGGGCACAGAAGACCACATGCCAAGGTTGCGTGGTTGGTATATCGTTTGCATAGGTCAGGTCCAGCAGCGCCAGGTATGCAGCAGCATTTCGTTCCAATCACCAGCATTCAGGCTGTTGCTGGGGACTACATCAGCGTGATGCTGCACTCCCCGGCTGCGCTGTTTGCTAAAGTGTGAGTGAGTATATCTTGTAAGGAATGCCCTGGGCGAGTGCGTACAGTTAAAGGGCAGAGGCAGGGGATACGCCCACAGTGGTTAAAGCAGTTGAAGCAGGGCACTGTCACATCAGGGACCATCACTGGCACTGGACACGCTGGCACGTTAAGAACAGAAACCTACTGGGCTCCACTAGCTAATAATTTGAACGCACAAGACGAAATCGCTGGTGGTGGTGCCAGTTCGTGAGGAGTAGTTTGCGTTCGCACAGCAGCAGGGAGCAGGAAACCGGCAGCGTACTGGGAGAGTAAAGGGGAATCAAGATGGTGGTCCTTGCGGCCTCCATCGTCAGCAAGTCTGGCAAGGGTGAGCAGCGGGTAGTGCAGCAGCGCTGCTGTTTGTTGTGTTGAGGGCCCCGCTGATCATTGCCAGGAAAGCAGCTCTGCTTCGTACTTTCCATGATCTGCACTGAAAGCTAGAGTTTGGATCCCGTTATTGGGCAAGGAAGCCAGCACGTGTATGTCAGGACTTTTCTCTGTGCAGTAGGCCTACTGCTGCTTTTTGCATCCTGGTTCACCTGCCATCCTCTGCCGTATGCACCGCCGCAGCACTTGTGTCTCGCCAGTACATGGACATGAGCCGAATCCGCATAGAAGGGCTGCTGGCAGCATTCCCCAAACTAGTAGGTAGCGGGAAACAGCACACGTACGTGGAGACAGAAAATGTGCGCTATGTTTACCAGCCTATAGAGGTGAGCTGTGTTTTGAACGGGCGGCAGGATGTGCAGAAGCTGTGAGGTGCAGATCATTACATAAATATGCACATATTTTCAACTGCAATAGCTTAAACTATGCATGTGTGGGCACCTGCCACTATGGACACCACCCAGCAGCAGGCAGTTTCCATGCGCACCCACTTCAATTGCATCAGTAACTTGCCTGTCATTCTGGGGGCTAGTTGACCCATCATAGTGTACAGTGGCTTTCTCACCAGGGGCATGCTGCACGCCTCTGTGGGGCACGGTGTGTAGAAGCCTGCGCACAGCAAGGTGCCCTGCGCGCCTGATGTCACTGCCCCCTGACCTCCCCTCCCTTCAATCAGCTGCTTACATTTACCCCTGATTTTGGGTATCGCTCTTGCTGTGACACCCCACTGTCCTGCAGGGCATGTTCTTGCTGCTGGTCACCAACCGCAGCAGCAACATCCTGGAGGATTGGACACACTGCGCCTGCTGTCAAAGCTGGTGCCAGAATACGCAGGCAGCATGCTGGACGAGGAAGCAATCAGCAGGGCAGCTTTCGACCTCATTTTTGCGTTGATGAAGTCATAAGCCACGGGCACAAGGAGAATATAACAGTGCAGCAGGTGCGAGCAGGGTGCAGCAATGCCTGCAGTGCCGAGGCTACGGCTGGAGTGTGGGGGCAGCAGTTGGCTGCAGGGGCAGGCTGCGCTGCAGCAGTTATTGGCTGGATGCTGCAGCTGCTGGCCGCTGTCAGGTTGATGACCCGACATGCAGGGGAGCATCATTGCTGCGCTGTCCATCTTTCTGTTGGCAGCTGCCTCATCAAGCAACAGGCAACTGAATAACCAACAGCAACTGCAGCAGGCTCTCCAGCAGCTGTGGCATATCAGCAGCCTGGACAGATGTTGCTGCAGCAGCAAGCAGCTGACCATGCTTTGTGCATGGCATTTGCATAGGAGAAGCAAAGGTCGCCTTGTAGAGCCGCAGTGCATGTGCTTCAAGATGCACGTAATATGCACGCCTGTCCTCTCCATGTAGCCGCTGCAGCTGCTTTGCTCGCCGCAGCACATCTTGACGCATTGCCACCTCCACATCACCCTCCTTTCTGCCTGCTCGTGTCCTCAGTGCTTGCTGAAACTGCAACCCAAGTGGTACTGCTTGGGCTCGCCTCTTGCGCCCCCCTGTCCACCCCCTCACCTGCCTGGCCTTCCCTGCATGCGCACCTTCAACACGACTTGGGCAGCAAATTGCGGGACAAAAAGCCTTGAGTAATAGTTGACAAGGCCACTACAAACCCTGCCTGTGCATGCGCTGCCTCCCTGCCTTCCCTGGTCCGCAGATCAAACAAAACTGCGAGATGGAGAGTCACGAAGAGAAGCTGCACAAGATGATTATACAGAGCAAGATCAACGACACCAAGGACATCATGAAGCGCAAGGCCATGGAGATAGACAAGCACAAGATGGACGTTAAGAGGGCGATGCCTGCAGGGCCAGGCTACAACCCGGCCATGGCGGGGCTGGGCGGGGGCGGCATGGGCAGCAGCAGCAGCATGAGCAGGCCGCTGGGCATGGACATGGACGCAGGTGGGTCCACGCAGCTGCACTGCGCTGTGACCTGCATTGTGTCATTGTTTGCTGTAGTCTGCGTTGCATGCTGTACGCGCTGGTTGGATTGCTGCGTGCTGCTTGTGTGGGAGCCCTGTGCATCTGTTTGCATATCGACCCCCGCTGTGAGACAGGATGTCCTCGCACCATGAGGCATAGCTTCAAGCAGTTCTGTTCAGGATCTGTGGTGCAGCCTCTGCTGTGTGCTGTGCTGCAGTGTCCTTGGCAGCGGCTGCGGCGTGGCATTGATCAGCTGTTCCTCACCCTTTGGTGTAAGAGGTCACGCTTGGCACGTGCATCATATGCGATCATGTGGTGCTCAGCGATGGCGTGCGCTGAGTTGCACCCATCATTGCTCTCCCTGGACAGCCGCATCACTCTGCCTGCGCATGCTGCTGCTGCAGGGCCCTCGCTAGGCATGCCAGGCCTCGGCAGCGGCGGCGGCTTCGGCGGCAACAGCGGCGGCAGCGCCAGCGCAGCAGCGCCAGCGCCCAAGGCAGGCCTGCCCAAGAAGGGCATGCAGCTGGGCAAGGGCAAGGGCGCCAGCAGCATCCTGGAGAGCCTGGCCAAGGAAGAGGGCGTGGCCAGCCTGGACGAGCCGACGCGGCCCTCGCTGGCTGTGGGCGGCGCACCTGTGGGCACACAGGTCACCTCGGGTGGGTGGGCGAGGCGCGGTTGGGCCGGCAGCGGCAGCAGTGCCAGTGGGAGCTGCCCGCTGCTTGTTGATGCAAAGCAGGCACTGCAGCTGGCGGCTGCTGGTGTACTGCAGGCAAAGCACTGTCCAAGCTGCCAGCACAGCAAGCTGCTGCAGCTGCTTCTCCGCTTTTTCACCATTTGTGCATGTATACAGCCTGAGTCTGCGTGGAATTTGCTGCATCGGTGGCTACAGCGCTCTGTGTTCACTGACACAGAGGAAAGCTGAGCAGGTCATCAGCCCAGCTAGGTCTCGGTGCTGCACCGCGTGTGCTGTCCGCCCGCAGAGCCTGTGTTCATAGGCATCGACGAGAAGCTGACCGTGGTGCTGAGCAAGACTGGCGGCCTGGAGAGCCTGGAGGTGCAGGGCACCATGAGCCTGGTGGTGGGCAGCGACGCGGACGCATACGTGGCGGCGCAGGTGCGCGCAGCGCTGGCGCCTTTCAGGCTGTCTGGTGATGCTGCCAAGGCCAGCCGCGTGCAGGCAGAGCTGGGGGGACGTTGTGGTGCGGTCAAACTGCGTGGACTGTTCACGTTGTGCAGATTTGGGGCAGCGGGGCGCTGTGAGGGCGTGCAACGACGTTCAGTCTGAATGCTGCTTGCAGCTGTTTCTCATCAATGTTGCGCACATCCAGCAGAGTGGCTGGTGTGCCGACCCATGTTTGCCATGCGAGCTTCCTGCCAGCATCCGTGCCTGGCTACTGACTGTCGAGTCCTCACTTCCCTCTCCCGTGCCGCCTTTGATCGTCCACTCCTGCTTCTCGTCTCACCCTCGCTGTGCTGCTGCGGCCTGCAGATCCGGCAGGGGCCCAACACTGGGTTCCAGTTCAAGACGCACCCCAACATCGACAAGGCGGGCTACAGCAACGGCGTGCTGGGGCTGAAGGACCCCAGCAGGCCCTTCCCAACAGGTGTGGCGGCATGCACACGCAACACATGACACGCAGGCAGCTCAGGGGATGCAGGGTAGATGCATGACATGGGCATGCATGTGGAAATGCATTGAAGGTGTGCTGTGGCGGACTCGCACCTAACAGGCTTCCCCTCAAGTGACGGGCGCACAGGCGCACGGCCAGCCAGGCACGACCTCCCTCGTGCATTGCGCACGGCCCTTATTCCCCGCCTCTGTCTTTTGTGCGCTGATCCAATATCCCTGATGCATGCATTCCTGCGCGGTGACGTCCACAACGCGCGTGTGCGTGGCGCGCCCGCAGGCAGCGAGCTGGGCGTGCTCAAGTGGCGCTTCCAGTCGCGCGAGGAGTCGCTGGTGCCGCTGTCCATCTCCTGCTGGCCCTCCGCCAGCGGCGCCGAGTGCTACGTCAACATGGAGTACGAGAGCGCCGTCGACTACGACCTGGAGCGCGTGGCCATCGCCATCCCGCTGCCGCACATGAGCCACGCGCCGCAGGTCAACCAGGTGCGCCTGCAGGGCTGCGCTGGGCGCGCGACAGCAGGCAGGGCGCGCAGCGTGACAGGGCCCAGTTCCCTGCAAGCACTGTGGCGGCCCTGTGCAGAAGCTTGAGGCCTGCTGCTGCACCTGAGCTCCGTAAGCGTGCTGACCAAACTGGGTGCGCGCCACAGTGGATGCTGGCAGCGGGAATGTTCCACGGCAGCCTGCTGAGCTCGTGCGAGGCATTGCCGCTGATGCACGCACTCAACCGCCGTCGCGTCCGCCCACCCGCCTGCATGCGCCGTGCAGGTTGATGGCGACTGGCGCTACGACAGCCGGCGCGGCGCGCTGCTGTGGAGCATCGACCTGATAGACGACACCAACCGCTCCGGCAGCATGGAGTTTGTGGTGCCCGCGTGCGACCCGGACGCGCTGTACCCCATTGAGGTCTCGTTCGGCAGCAGCAAGACCTTCTGCGACATCGCCGTCGAGGGCGTCAGCAGCACGCAGACGGGCGCACCCGTCAAGTACGGGCAGAAGCGCGGCATGTCGACGGCTGGCTACCATGTCGTGTGAGCGGTGGCTGCGCTGCGCTGCTTGATGGCTGCATGTGTGGTGTTTTGCATGACCAGCAGGGCGGCCCAGGGACAACCTTGCACGAAAGCCGTGTCCTGTGTGACGTGCTCGACGGCCTGACGGTGGGCTGGGCACACTCTCAGTGGGACTGGCATACTGAGGGCTGCTCGGTTGTTACACTTTTTATATGGTGTGCCCAGCAGCTGCCGGAGTGGCAGATGCAGCTGTTAAGTTATTGGTTCAAATGCAGCGCCACGGTGCAGAAGTGGCTACCTGGACAACAGAGCCTGTGCGTGTAGCTGTGCGTGCCTTGGCACGAGCTTGCAGGTGCGTGTGGTGCAAGGTCCGTGTGCATTTTGAGCCTTGCCGTGCTCCGGCTAGCTAGGCTACATTGTGCCTGCTGTCAATGCACATGCTGCTGACACACCGACAAAGGATGACAAGGCGCTCGTCATCATCTGTGCAGTTTGTGTAATCACACAACTGCTCATGACCAGCAAAAACTATACTGTGCCTGCAACAGTTGTGCAGCCAGCTGCACTAGGCTACATTTTTCATGGGTGGCTCAGCCTGAGCTGCCTGCTAGGCAGCACAGCTGTGATAGTTGCCAGTCTGCAGGGTGCGGTCGTCATCTGTCTCACCTGCGAAATCTCAGCAAGTGCTCTGCATATATTTCTTGTAAGATTGTTGCGGTGTTGTCCGAATGCAGCTCTTTGAGTATTTGATCAGCTTGGCCAGGTCCATATTGTAAAGCTGCTTGACACCGTTACAGGAAACACACACTTTGTCGATCTGCCCGCCACTGCAGCTGGCAGCTGATTCACCCAGTCCCATGACACAGAGTCACACCAATCACACTACCATGAGCTGTCTAGTGTAATCATCAAGCAGCAACAACCTGAACATGCTGTGAGCTCCCTCGAGTGAAATAGTCCTGCAGCATTAGAGCCTGTGATGTTTGATGACCACCCAAAGCTTCAAGCTGGAGTATATCAAGTCGCTGCACTACGCAACACCGTGCTGTCCCAGGGAAGGGGCCTACCATGCGATTGCTGCATGATCCAAGATGCTGCATGCACGCAACACCGTGCTGTCCCAGGAAGGGCGCCTACCATGCGAATTGGCAGCCAGATGATGATAACACCAACCCACAATGCCATGCTGCATGCACAGCAGCTTGCTGCGCACAGTGGTTGCAGCGCTGCAGAATTTCTACAGCTGCATGACGAAACACTGGGGGCCTTGTGTGCACAGTCGGCAACATTGGTGGCTGCAGCACTGCAGGCTTTGCACAAAGAACAGCAGCCTTGCCAAGTTCTCACTCATATATATAACAGACTCTGCCAATCTCACCTCATGCTTTGCCACCGATGCAACACTAGCATACTCGAATGAACCGCTGCTCACCACTCCCTGGCCATGCTACCACACCATACCTAGACAAAGGGCGAGACCTAGACAAAGCGCAACACAAGGAGGGGGGAGGGGTGAGGCCAATGTTGCGCCAGGCACCCGTCATCAAGCGCGTCAACAGAGCAGTGCAGGCAATACGCCGGAAGCTGCACCGCAAACTCTACCCAAAGCATCCAGCAGACTCGCTCCCACACTGAATGCAACCTGCAGCAGTGCAGTAGCATGCTGCACGCCGCAATCAAACGCTCTCTCAAGTCAACACTGTACATTCCAAGGTGCCGCTCCAGCATATGCGTATGGCACATCTGATGCCGCGAACAGTCGCTGCGCGCTGTGGCTGCTCTGCAGGTCAGGCTGCCCAGCTCCCATCAGTAGTTCCAGTCGTGGTAGTGGTCCCGGCTGCTGCCGTCCTCGCTGAGGGCCGGGCGCCTCGCTTAGGCGGATAGTGAGCGCTGGCGCTCCGGGGAGTGGCTGTTGCGCCGCTTGGTGTCCTTGTCGAGGGGCGTGGCAGGGGAGGGGGAGCGTGAGCGCCTAGCCGCCGCGCCAACACATACAGCAACAAGGCACACGCCGTATGCAGCACACGCAGGGAGCGGCATCATGGGAGCAGCATCATGGTGCACAGCAGGGGGAGTGGAGGCACAGGGAACGGAAGTGGGGAGGCTGCAAGACGCACGGACAACACCAAACAGGCCAGATGTACGAAGCACGATGCGCAGCAGCCACCCCCCTGCCATCACACCACACCACCAGCCGCAGCTGCCGGTGCTACAGCAGGGCTGTGCATGCTCAACGCTGCAACCGCACGCTGCAGCCACACGCATGCGTGATGTTTGCCGGACGCTGCGGAGCCTGACTATAGCCAACCCTCCCACCCACTGCGCCAACGGACGGCCTCCACAGGACACATGCAGGTTGCAGCCTCCCCAAGGCACTGCCATGCACACTGGCAGGCCCCCAGCAGGCCCCACTAGCATGCACACACAGCACCCCCCCTCCAAAGCAGGCCTCAGGCAGGCCCCCAAGCAGGCAGGCAGGCCAGGCCCCAGGCAGACAGGCCGGGCGGGCGGTGCCTCACCTGCGCGGCGATGGCGAGCGGCCCTCCGTCCAGCGCCACCCAAACAGGTCAAAGTCGGCGCGCGAGGCCCAGTCCACCTTCCAGCGGCGGCCGTCCATCTTGAAGCCGTCTGCAGCGTGGGCAGGGGCCAGGAGGGAGGTGGCGCAGCAGGGGGCAGCGACAGAGCGGTCACAGAATCATGATGGGTTGAGCGGCTTGAGTGCAGCGCAGCACAATGCACACAGCTGTGCATGCGGCTGTGGCAAGCAGTTGGCGGTTCCAGATGAGTGCTGTGCACTGCAAAGCACGACTGCTACGCCAACTCGGCATGCTGGGTGTGAACACCGGCATCAGCAGCGCTGTGTGGTCTGCTGAGTAAACTGCCACTGCTGCCACTCACCCATCTTGCTCCAGGCGTACTTGGCGTCAGAGGACCTGCGGCAAAGAAGGTGGGGGTGGCGGGGCAGATGGACACGCAGGCAGCAGTGAGTAACACATGAGAAGCTGAACATTTAAAGTCGATGCAGCAGTGGGTTACAAATAAAGCGGCTATCATGGATGCCGCAGCCCACCATAACATGCAGGCACCAGATATACACAATGGCACAGGGGCCGCCATGCAGGCGCAAGGTGGGGAGGAGGGTAACGGAACGCATACCACAGCACCCCTCCACGCGCTCGTCATCCAAAGCAAAGCAATGCATACCCAACAGAGTTGCCCTAATGCACAACAGCATAGCAACACGCTACTCTCTGCCGGCAACACGACCTGCAGGCTGCAGCCGGTGCGGGTGCGACTTGCTGCAGCTGGCTCAGCCGGCTCTGGAGGTGGCGGCCATGGTGGTGGATGGTGCAGGCAGCTTGTGCGCATCTTGGCTAGGCAGGACTGCAGCTGCGTTGCCAGCATTGTGCAACAGCCAACAGGACAACAGGGTTCGACGCAGCTGCAAGGCACAGCAGAATGCACATCGCAGGCTGCTGCATTGTCTGGCATCATGCAGCCGCCCTCCCCTCACACCATCAACACACCTGCGACAGTGTCAAGCTATCACCCAACATATGCTGCACAGCTGGCAAGTCAGTGCCTGGCATTGGATGTACATCAGCTGATGCATCTCAGGCCTGCTGCCAAACACATTACTCCGACACTGCACGCAGCAGGCTGGTGCACATCACCACACTGCCCAGGGCCTGCACCTGTCAAACTCCACCAGTGCGCAGCGCGCCTTGTAGTCACGGCTGACATGCAGCACCTTGCCAGCGTCCTCAAACTCGTACTGGATGTCTGCAAAACCAACGTAGGTGGCAGCAGGTGCAGCACGTGAGAAAATTGGGCATGCATGGGCCGAGCCACGCTGCACTAGCTGCAGGCGGCAGTCATGCCAATCGCATGTTTTCAGACCCACAGAACTGCGCAAGGCGCAGAACTTGCAGATCCCTGCACAAGAAGGTACATGTTGACCTAAACGAGGCCTTGCAGGAGAGAATGCATGTGCATAGACAGCTGTCCTGCAAAGCTGCTGCTGCTCCTGCGACTGTTCTAAGCCTGGCAGCCCACCTGATGAGGGTGTGGAGCTGCTAAGGTTGTCCACCACCAGAACATAGCGACTGTACTGCTTGCGCGACATATTGGGATGTGTCGTGTGCTACGCGACTGATGAACGGCGACGAAGACTCTAGACTTCCAGAGGGTTGCAAGGCACTGCAAGCACCCAATGATCCCGGAAAGTGCTTGAAATTTTGCTTATGAGCGAATCTTTAAGGTCTATTCACGCAAAACAGACGTGCTGTGGCTGAGTCAGGTAGAATTGGCTGTAGTAGGTAGCTGTAGCCCCGATATTAGATGTATAGATGTAAGGCAAGACTGCAAGAGCCTCGTCAATCACTTACGTGTACGCTGCACTGGAAGGCCAGGGCTGAAGTAGGTGCGAGGTGTCACCTGTCAGACACGCTGTTCATCGTTTCGCTGGGGTCATGGTTAGGGTCTGGGCGTCCAACGTAAGCTTGCGCGCACATTCACTAGAAAAATGTTTTGAGTGACTTGATAAATCTGCGAGTCTTCTGCTGGGAACAATTCTTGCCTCGCAGCGCTCACCCGCAATCTAGTTTTGGTTATGGGCACCTTCAAGCAGCAGTCACTCTGGATTTGGGGCCGATAAGAGCAATTTATAAAGTGGTATTGAATCTGTAGTAACCATGTCCGAAACCCAGGAGGAAAATGCCACCTCAGCGGTGCACCATCAACCTGGTGCACTCTGCTTGGGTGGCTTGTTGCCTCTCAAGCCAGCATACTTCACTGCTGCACCTCGGATCGTGGAGCCTGAGCAGGTCATGCACAAGGTGCTGCTGGCTAGGGCCCATGCAGGACAGCTAGCAGCAGTGCTGGACACCACTTGGTGATCCACCACTTGGCATTGCCTGAGCTAACTCTGCTCGTACTTGTACCTTGCTTGTACCTCACTAGGTTGTTGCACAGCTCGCACATGGCCTGCCCAGGCTGGCGGCTGAGGGGCAGTGGTTGCCACTGATGCGGGCGCTGCAGTTTGTGCTGTGGCTGTCACCAGGCCCTGCGGCAGCAGCGTTCATCCAAGCACGCGGCACAGCGCGTGTTCAAGGTGCGGCTGCTGACTCCTGCAGTGACCCGCGCCCAGTGCGATGCACGCCAGCAAGGCCGTAGCTGCAGCTGCAGCATTCTTCAGAAGTGCAGCAGTGTGATAGCGTTCCGAGTGGGCCGCTCGACGCATCATCAACGTCAGTCCTGTGCTTTTGAACGCCAGCAGTACCGTCACGTCACAGCAGGCGGCTGTCCCATTGCTGTCGGCATGCACGTGCGTTTCCAGAGCCCACTGCTGCCCTGTGCCTGCACCTGCCGTGTGTGTGCTGCCGCTGCTGCCCCCCACACAGAGGTCATCAAGGCAGCAGCTGCCAGTGATGAGCCTGCAGCGCTGGGGGTGCTGCAGCCCGGCACTGCGCTGCTGCTGCTGTGTGTGCGTGAGTCGGAGCGCGCAGCAGACCTGGTGGTGGAGAGCCAGTCAGTCAGGTGAGGCTTGCACGGCAGCAGCAGCGGCAGCAGCAGGGCCAGAAACAACACGGGCAGCAGCGTCGGCAGGGGCAGCAGCAGCAGCAGTGGTGCATGCAGACTGGCAGTGGGAGCAGTGTGGCAGCAGGTGCTGGGCAGGCAGCCTGGCCACCAGTTGCAATGGCAGAGGTCCTGCTGGCCAAGCACTCACTGGCGTCTGCTCACTTGAACTGTGTGGTGTTGGGTGCCAGTTGCCGACGCGCTCAGCAGGACAAGTCGGCCTGGCTGTAGCTGTCAGGCGCTGCTGCAGCAGCAGACACACGTGGCTGCGTCGCTATTACACATGGCTGTGCCGGCGTTGCCGATTGATGCTGCGTTGCTCGTTTGAGGTACGTGCTTGTACTGCTGTCCGCAGGCTGCTGCTGCAGTTCCTGCTGCGTCCCGATGTCGGCTCCGTCACGAAGCGTCACACTGCAGAGATCCTGCAGGCACTGGCAGCAACCAAGCTGGGTGAGCGCAACGCAACAGCATCATCATCAATATCATCATCAGCAGCACCAGCACCAGCACCAGCACCAGCACCACCGCCACCACCGATATAGCTGCGACACAACTGCAAATGCTGGCCAGATTTGACTGGGGCTGCCTTGCTGTTTGTCTGCTAGGACATCACGAGCACCGCAGCAGCAGGCAGCGCACAGTGCAGCACCCGGCAGTCTGCCAAGCATGTAATCTTTCGTGCAGTCATGCACGTTGTTGCGCTTAAGTATGAGGAGCGGCTGTTGTGTTGTGTTTGCTCGGATTGGCAGCTGCTGTGAGTCGTTAGATGAACATTCATCAGCCGTGCTGCCTCCTGCGTGGTCGGTGGCGCTGCTGTTGTGGCTTGGTTGACACACTGGTGGTGCTCTGCTGCGCGGCGCGCTGCTGTCGCAGTGTACCGGGACGTGCTGCATGGGGCTGGCGTGGTGGCTGTGCTGAGGAGCGCCCTCACCAACGCATCAGTGCTGGCAGACCTGCAGCTGCTGCAGGTGCGGCAGCAGCATGTGGCAGCAGCAGCAGCGGCAGCATGTGGCAGCTTCTAGCCAGCCATGGCTTGGCAGCTGTGCACTGCAGGAGCACCCACACCCACACATGCTGCGCGTCCCTGCCAGGCTCGCCAGGCTCATGCAGCACCTGCTGCTGCATGCGCACCCTTGTGAGGCGCAGCCGCATGCGCACCCTTGCCGTGGTCACTGGGGCGTGTCGCGCAGCACCCTCAGCTGCTGCCTCGTCTCCCCTGCTGCTGTGCGCCTCTTGCAGCGGCTGCTGTGGGTGCTGGCGTGCCTGTCAGATGACGACGTCGTGTACAAGGACGACATGGCCGCTGCGGGGCTGCCCGCCGCCCTGGCTGCGCTGTTCAGCGTGTACCAGGCCCACACCAGCATGGCAGAGCTGCGGCCAGTGGCAGCACAGATGCTCAGGTGACACCAGCTTGCAGGAGACGAGGCTGAGCTGTGCGCGCCGTGTGCAGCTGGTCAGCGCTTTGGGTCCTGCCTGCAGCTGCAAGTGTGGGACACCCCTGGTCAGGTCTGGGCGCTGCGTACCGCAGGCAATGCACCTGTTGCGCACATCCACGCCTGCCTCCACTTGTGCTGCTGCCGCTGCTGCTGCTGCTGCCAGGTGCCTGCACCTGATGGCTGCCGATGACGCCGCCATGCGCGAGACCTGCAGGCGGCTGCGCCTCATCCCGCTGCTGGTGGCGCAGCTGCACCTGGACATACACAGCATGGACGAGCCACCGCTGCCGCCCGGCGCGGCCAGCATGCTGCTGCACCACGCCTTGCCGGGCACGCCCAGGAGCCCGCTCAAGGCGGCGGCGCGGGAGGCGGCGCACGGCGGCAGCGCCGGCAGCAGCGGCTCCGCGTCGCCGCTGTGGAGGAGCGGCAGCGGCGGCAGCGGCGGCAACAGCCCGCGTGCAGGGCCCACGCCGTCCGCGGGTGAGGCGGGCGGTGCCTGGTTTGTTGTGGCAGGGTTGGCGCGGCTTGGGGCCCGAAGCTTTGTCGGTAGCTCGGCAGCTCGGTGCACTGGCACCCGTGACGTCCTCTGCGCGCCCCACTCCAGCGCGCAACAGCCCCGATAAGCACAGACTGACCCAGCCATGCGCAAGTCTCGGATCAGGCACACTGTCCTGATGCAGCCGCGTTTCCAAAAGTTTCACCTCTGCATGTGTGCCAACTTTGTTGGTGGTTGGCTCGGTGGTTCGGAAGTTTTACGCTTTTTGGCGGTGGTGTCACGTGAGTTGCCCCGCCTGTGTTCCTGCTGCTGCCGCTGCTGCAGGGGGCCCTGGCGCTCGCCGCCCCAGCGTTGTGGAGCTGCCCATCCCCGAGGACTCCGAGGCCGACCTGGCACTGCTGCCGCCCGGCAGCAACGAAGCCAGCGGCTACGGCAGCGTGCTGGCAGCGCTTGGCGCGTTTGCGCCGCACAGCAGCGAGGCGGCGCCGCTGCGGGGCCTGGGCGCGGGGCCCAGCCCGCTGACGCGGCTCGCCGCGGCGCTGCTGCTGCGGCAGGTGCTGGCGGGCGTGATGAGCGCGGCGAGCATTGAGGTGGCCGTGCATGGGCTGCTGCTGCCTGGCCTGCACATGCAGGTGCGTGGGTGGGGGGAGCGTCGCTGCTGCTGGCGCTGGCGGCGGCGTGTGGAGGGGCTGTGGGCGGGTGGCAGGGGGAGGCCGGGACCTCCTTCGTTTTGCTGCCTGGGCTGCTGCAAACAACGTTGATGTGTGCAAGTGACTGATGGCAGGGTTGCGTAAGAAAGCAGGCCTTGGCTGTCTGGGCTGCTCTGAGTTCGAGCTGTCGCCTGTGCAGTCGTTGTTTGGCCCTGATTGGCCTTGCCGGCCTGTGTTGGGCTGCGCAGCGGGTCAGCGGGTTTGTAACACCTTTTGCCAAGCATCTGCATTCGCTGCTGCTTGGCCCCTGCCCCGCAGCTGTTGCTGGCTGCTGATCGCTTGCTGTGGCACCCGACTGTGATACTTCAGACTTACCTGTATACTCCTGCATCTGCGTGTTTGTTTGAGGCCATGCAGCTGCTCGGTCCCCGCCTGAGCCTCGCCATGGAAGCCACGTCAGCGCTGCGCTGCCTGCTGGAGGGCAGCAGCGCCGCACAGCAGGAGGCGGCAGCAGCAGGCGCGACGCCGCTGCTGGTGCAGGTGGGGCCACTGGCAGCAGTCGCGTAGTGCAAACTCTGGGCTAGGCTGTGCAGTTTGTGGTGCTCTGCATGTGCAGCAACACCTGCATGATCAACAGCTGAGGTAGGTGTTGCCTGCGTGCGCTGTCCTGCAAGCTTGCACGGCTGCCGGCGGCCAGCCCAGCTGTGCATCTTCTGGCTACAAAAAATGAAAGAAAGAAACAAGAAAAAACTGGCTGCGTGCAGCGCCCTGGCAGCGTCATGGTGTGCTTGCCGTGGCGCATGTGCCAGCCTGCTGTGTGTGATGCTAGAGTCATCTGCACATCGCTGGACTGCTTTGCCTTGCCGTCTGTGTGTGCAGCTGCTGTACGCGCGCAACATCGAGCTTGCCAGCACAGCAGCAGAGGCTGTCACGCTGCTGGCAATGCAGAGCGGCAGCAGCGGCAGCAGCGGCAGCAGCGGCAGCAGCAGCAGCAGTCACAGCACGCTGGGCTCAGCAGCAGCAGCAGCAGCAGCAGCAGCTGCGTCCCCTGCAGGCGACGCTGCGCTGGGCGGCCTCACGATGAGTGCGGTGCAGGGCCTGGGCGAGCTGGTCAAGGCGTGCGCCGCCCACGCATATGCCCTGGGGCTGGGCAGGCGCGGCAGTGGCAGCAGCAGCAGCACCACCATGCAGCAGCAGCAGCAGCAACAGCAGCACTCGGCGTCTGCTGAGTCAGCGAGCAGCTCGCGTCGTCAGTCGTGCAGCAGCGTCTCCGGCGGGGTCGAGCTGCTGCGGCCCATCCCCGAAGCTGGGTCGCTCGATGGGTCGACGTCTGCCGTGGACAGCATAGCAGAGGCAGCAGCGGCAGCAGGCATCTCGTGGTCTGCGCACCCCCAGCAGCAGCAGCAGCAGCAGGAGCAGGCGCTGCAGCCCACCGGCAGCATCGTCATGCGGCACCCGTCCCTCGACAGGTCTGGCGTGCCTGGCAGCGGTGCAGCTGGCACGCTGCAGCAGCAGGCGGCCGCACTGGCAGCATCCCTGCTCAGCGCAGGAGCGCAGCAGCAGCAGCAGCCTGCCACGGCGTTGACCAGCAGGCAGCGGCCGCGCGTCAGCGCCGGCGGCGGTGGCGGCCTGCCGTGCCTGGTGTGTGCGCACGCGAGCCGCGACGGCTGCGGGGCGTGCCCGCTGTCGGCGGCGCTGGCCGCGCTGGGTGCGCTGCTATCGCCGCAGCCCGAGCTGCAGGGCCTGCTGGTCGGCAGCGGCGTGCTGCAGGTGCTGGTGGGGCTGGCCGCGGGCGAGGCCGGCGGCGTGCAGCACGCCCAGCTGCTGGCGGCGCTGGCGCGGCTGCTGGCGGTGGCGGCGACGGGCTGCAGCGCGGCGCAGGACCAGGTGCGGGTGGGGTGGGGGGTGGGGGGGGGCGCAGCGGGGGGGGGTGTGGCTTGCCGGCGGCATGTCGTCATCATTGCAGGAGTGTCGGTTGTGTGCTGCTGGCAGTGTGCATGGTCAGCAGGTGCTGGTGGGATGGGGCCTGTTGCTTTGTACTGGAATCAACAACAACAAGAACAACATCAGTTATCATGAAGTTTGGTTTGATGGTGTTGTTCCGGCTGACCTGCCTTGCCTGTGCTTGCCTGGTACGTCTCCCGCCGTGGCATCCACGCATGCCCCGCCTGCACCGCCATCACTCACGTCACCCGCAGGTGCGCATGGCTGGCGGCATCGAGGTGCTCGCGGCCGCGCTGGGCTGCCTGGCGCCGCCCGGCGCATGCAGCGGCAGCGGCAGCGGCGCCGGCGACGTGCAGCTGGCGGCCGGCCTGGCACGCTGCCTGGCGCGCCTGGTCGAGGGCAACCCCGCCAGCAGGCTGGGCCTGAGGGAGGCGGGCGGCCTGGCGGCAGCGGCAGGCCTGCTGCAGCAGGCACTGGAGGGGCTGCAGCAGCAGCAGCAGCAGCAGCAGCAGCAAGAGGCTGGGTCCAGGTGAGGGTGGCTGCGGGGCTGGCGCAGGCTGCCGCGGGCGCAGCAGCGGCACATGTCGTCTGTGATGGAGCTGTGGCGGCGTCTCGGTGGACCAGCTGTGCTGGTTTGCATGCTGCTGCAGCTTGCTGTGCACACGCTGCCAGCCGGCGTTCGCACAGTGCCCCTCACCCCCTGCTGCGTGCTTCGCCGCTGCGTGCTGCGTCCTGCTGCTGCTGCCCCGCCTGTCCGTGTGTGTGCCTGCTGCAGCAGCGGCAGCGAGCAGCTGGCGTCTGCGCTGCTGGACCTGCTGGGCGCCGCGCTGCCGGGCTGCCCGGGCAACCAGGCGGCACTGCAGCAGCTGGGCGTGACTGGGCAGCTGCTGGCGCTGCTGCGGCAGCCCAGTTCCAGCCCCGGCCTGGGCCTGGACACGATACAGGTGACGCTGGGGGGTGGGGGGTGCTGTGGTCTGCGGCTGTGGCGTGTGTGTTGGGGGGGGGGGCTGTGTAGCTCCAGCCCGTCTGGCGCTCCCAGTTGGTGCTGCAGGCGCCGACGGTGCTGCAGTCTGGTGTGGCACACATGTGCTTGGGGCATGTCGTTGGTGTGCTGCGCATTGGGCGTCTCGTTCCGCCAAGCGCCCTGCACAACGCATCGCTGCACGCCAGCTGCTGTTGCATGTGATGATGGGGTGGGTAAGCTCTCATTCTCACTCTACTTATGGCTGCTGCTGCTGCTGCTGCTGCTGTCTGTCTGTCTCAGGTGTTGTCGCTGCTGGCCAGCAAGGAGCAGCCCCAGGCACTGGCTGAGGCCACTGCCGGCGGGCTGGTGGCTGTGGTGATGAACGTGCTGCAGCAGCAGGCCATGGCGGGGGTGCTGGTGTCAGAGGTGCGCAGGCCAGCAGCAGGCGCTGCTGCGCGGTGGCTGCCGCTCTGCATGCGCAGGGACAGCAGCAGCAGCAGCAGCAGCAGCAGCAGCGCGTGGCGTCATCCGCGCGGACAGCATGCGGTCACAATCTGTGTGGTGGACCAGACTTTGGCTTGTTGCTTTGTGCAAGTCCCGTCCTCTTGTGCTTCTTTTGCAGGAATTGCCTGTGTTGTTGGCTTCCTCACGAGCTGGGGCTGCAAGGCTTGCCGGCCCAGCAGCGCGGCACGCGCCGCCGCCTCAGCAAGGTGCACACGCTGCTCTCCCGCCATCGCCACTGCTGCTGTCGCTGCCCCGCTGCCTCTCCCGCCTTCCCTCGTGCTAGGTGTGCATGAATGCGCTGCCTTCCCTGCTTGACGGCAACCCCCCAGGCAGGGCCCAGGCGCTGCAGTACGGCCTGCTGCCGCTGCTGGTGCACCTGCTGCGCAGCTCACCATCCCCCGTCACGCTGCTCGCAGCGGCACGCAGCCTGGGCGTGCTGGCGGCAGGCGACACAGAGCTGCAGGGGCAGATCACTGCAGCAGGCGGGCTGGCGGCACTGCTGGACAGGCTGGACCCCGCAAGCAACGCAGCAGCGGCGGCAGCACCTGAGGCGCAGGCGGCGGCGGCTGCCGCAGCGGCAGCGGCAGCTGCAGCTGCGGCTGAAGCTGTGTCCCGCTCAGCGGAGGATGCCAGTATCACCGGCAGCTCAGGGGCTGCTGGTGGTGTGGCTGGCAGCAGCAGTGCTGCAGCAGCTGGTGATGACTCAGCAGCATGCAGCGAAGACTCAGACTTGGTGCTGGATGACGCCGCGGCAGCGCCTGCCGCCAGCCGGCAGCAGCAGCACGTCGGCGGTGCAGCAGCAGGCATCTTCAGCAGCAAGGCGGCAGCAGCGGCGGTGGCGGGCCAGCGGCAGCGACAAGCAGCGCAGGCCGCTGCCCCATGCGGAGGATGCGTCAGTGGCTGCTGCGCGGCACCACCTGGGCCTGCTGCATGTGCGCGTGGCGTGCCTGGAGGCCGTCGCCGCCTTGGCACGCGACAACATGTTCACGAAGAACACGGCCCGGCAGCAGGGCGTGATGCTGGTGCTGGCCGACATGCTGCAGCTGGGCAGGGGCGCCCTGCAGGCCGCCGTGGCTCAGCAGCAGCAGCAGCACCTGCAGCACCTGCAGCACCTGGGCGGCTCCCACAAGAGCTCGCCCCAGCATGCCAACGGCGGCAGCGGCAGCGGCGGCCACCTGCAGCACTGCGAGTCTGGCCGGGCCACCCCCGAGAGGCCCGGCAGTGCAGGCAGGCTGGGCGCGGTGGCGCAGCTGCGCGTGCGCACGTCGCTCAAGGCGCAGCAGCAGCCGTGCGCCGGCCCCACGCAGCAGCTGCAGCAGCTCGAGGCGGCGCAGCAGGCCGCGCAGCTGCAGCTGCTGGCGGCAGCAGTGGAGGTCCTCGCGCAGCTGTGCCACGGCTGCCACGCGAACCAAGCTGCTGCTGCATCGGAGGGGCTGATAGACCAGCTGGCGGGGCTGGCAGCGCTGGCGCTGGGCAGCAGCCTGGAGGCGGCGGCGCCGCACGGCAAGCTGCTTGCAGGGCTGGCGGGCGCCCTGGCTGCTGCCGTGGAGTGGTGTGCCCCCAACAAGCTGCTGGCGCGGGAGAGCGGCGGCGTCGATGTGCTGGCCCGGCTGCTGCTGATGGCCGCTGAGGTGGGGGGCGGCTGCTGAGGGGCTGCGCGCAGCGGCCCAGTGTGTGGGACCAGGGGTGGGGCGGCTGCTGAGGGGCTGCGCGCAGCGGCCCAGTGTGTGGGGCCAGGGGTGGGGGCGGACGCTGGCCTGGCGCGAGTTTCCGTGTGTCGCTGGCGGCGGGTGGCAAGTGCTGTGTGCGTGCCGACGCCGCGGTGGTGGCAGCGTGCGCCGATCAGCAGTGCAGCGGTCAGTGGGGCAAGGAAGCGCCATCCATGCCAGGCTCCAGGGCACAGTGCAGTCCGTCGGGGCTCAAAGCCCAACGCTGACACGGAGGCGCGCATTTGCTGCTGCTTGATTGAGGTATCAGCGCCGCATTCAGTTCTGCACGCGTCACCGCAGCCCTGGCTGTGTGCCTATCGACCTCCCTTGTGCTGCTGCGGTCGCAACCCTGGCTTTGTCTGCCTTGCCCTTCCTTGCGCTGCTGTGGCCGTGGTCAGGCCCCGGACATGGACGGCACGCTGGGCTCGCTGCGGCTGTTCCCGGCCGTGGCCGCGGCGTGTGGCGCGGTGGTGTGCCTGGCCCAGGACTGCCAGGATCAGGCGCGGGGCCTCACCAGCAGCCCCGACGTGCTGCCCGCGCTGTTCAGGCTGCTGGGCGTGGACGAGCCGCACACAGCGACGCAGGCCGCACGGTGAGCAGGGCAGCGGGCAGGCTGGCGGCCTGCAATGGCCGGACACCGGTGCGGGTGTGGCACGCGCAGAATGGCGGCGCTTGTGTGGTTGCGAGAGCCGGGCAAGGCAGGTCTGGGCGTCCATGCAAGCCGCTGCGCGGTGCGCTGTTGACGGCATATGCATGGGGACTGCGTGGAGAAGCAGTGCTACAGTGCAGGTGCAGGCGGCCCGTGCTCTTCACGCCGCACTCCTAGCAGCCAGGTTGATGCTTGGTGACACTCCACCCTGGGGCATGCACGAAAGCGCAGCGCGTGTCGCTGAGTGCACCGCTGCCATGCTGCCGTGCTCCTGCCTCTCACAGCATGTCTGTTTGCTGCTGCTGCTGCTGCTGCTGCTGCTGCTGCTGCTGCTGCCGCCGCCGCCGCCGCCGATCTTGCAGCGCGCTGGAGTTTGTGGCCATCCGCAACGACTGCGCGGAGGATGCGGACGACCGCAGCGAGTTTGAGGCGGACACCGTGCTGGCGCTCATCCGCGCGCTGGCGCACGGCGCGCTCGCCATCAGCGGCAGCGGGCGCGGCGCGGCCGCGCGCGTGGCGCTGGGCGGCGGCCCCGGCTCGGCAGGCACGCCGCCCGCCGCCGTGATCCGCCAGGCAGCGGAGCTGCTGGGGCTGGTCGTCGATGCATCGGACCCTGCGAGCATCCCGCCAGCAGCAGCCGGCCAAGGCGCCGACGGTGCTGCTGCTGCTGCGGGTGGGCTCTCACGGGCAGTCAGCAGCAGCACCGGCAATGGCGCCTCCGTCATGTTGGGGCTGGGCACGGCTCCTGCACACCCGCCATCGCAGCAGGCGGCGGCAGCAGCAGGCGGCAAGCACATGCACCAAGGCAGCGGCGGCAGGTCGGCAGCAGCATCACTTGGACCACAGCAACAGCAGCAGCAGCAGGGCAACAGTGTGCCTGGTGCTGCTGGTGCTGGCGGTGTCGGCATCAACCCGCTGGAGCAGCAGCCGTCTGCGCTGCTGCCCGCGGTGGTGACCGACCACACCTCGGGCCTGGCTGTGCTGCGCACATGGTCGGGTGAGTGGCGGCTGGCGGCGGCTGTGGAAAGACTGATGGCGAGACAGCCGCAGGCACTGCATGCGGGACAGCGCAGCAGCCTGCACCTGCTGCTCGTC
The DNA here is from genome assembly GCA_014080715.1 of Scenedesmus sp. NREL 46B-D3. Taxonomy (NCBI): domain Eukaryota; kingdom Viridiplantae; phylum Chlorophyta; class Chlorophyceae; order Sphaeropleales; family Scenedesmaceae; genus Scenedesmus; species Scenedesmus sp. NREL 46B-D3. The sequence goes on along the minus strand of JACERP010000010.1, from coordinate 134,006 downwards.
ACCATGGCGCATGTCACACGCCCAGCTGTGCAGCACTGCGGGTTGGGGTGGGACAGCCGCACAAGGACAAGTCCAGCATGGGCTGCGCGTTGTGCATGCTGGTGGTGCTGCTGCATGTGACGGGGCGCTTTCCTGTGCATGATCACATTCACGTTGTTGCTCGTGTGCTGGACCGCATGCCAACACCTGCAACTCCCCTTGCGCCTGCTGACGCACGCGTTGCCGCGCCTGCGCAGTGCAAGAAGACCAGGGCGGCCTGTGGCAGGGCCTGGTCGCTCGCACCGCGCCAGCCCTCCAGTCCATCACTGCAGCGGTGCGTGACGGCCCCTGGAAGGCCTTCCAGCTGCAGGTGGGCTGGATGCTGCTGCTGCTGGCAGCCAAGGCGGGCGTGCACCGTGCCACCATGTCCACGGTGCAGCGCGCCACGCTGGCGCCGCTGGCGATGCAGCTGGAGAATGCGGAGCGCTTCTACGCGCAGGCGGCTCAGGCGGAGGAGCAGGCGGAGGCAGAGGCTGTCGCAGCTGGCAGCAGCAAGGCCGCAGCAGGCAACTCGCGGCGCAGCTCCAGCAACGGCGGCAGCCAACAGCAGCAGCAGCAGCAGCAGCTGTCGGGCGCTGCTGCAGCGACGCAGCCTGTCCCTGTACATTCCGCAGCAGCGGGGACAGGTCCAGCGAACAACGACAGAACCAGCACCAGCGCAGGCAGCAGCAGCAGCAGGCCAGCGGCGGTGAACAATGGCGACAGCGGCATGGTGTCACCTAGTGCTGCTGCTGCTGGCGGTGGTGATGACGAGCTGCTGCAGGCTGAGGTGGCTTTCCTGGGCATGATGAGCAGGCCACCCTCCAGCTCATGAGAGCAGGAGCTGCAGGAGCAGCAGCAGCAGCAACAGAGCAACAACAGCATGCAATTATTTTCTGTACTGCACCACCACCAGCTGCAGCTGCTGCTACAGCTGTACGCTGCAGGACAGCCCGTACTTTACAGGGTGGTTGCACATTTGGCAAGTGCGTTGCGCATGTGCCGTGCCTGTTTGGGGTATCACACAGCAGTGTGCGCCAGGTGATGGCTAGTGTTAGGCATGTGCAGGTAGGCATGGTGGGCTTGTTGTGGCATGGCACAACGGATGCGGCTAGGTGCGCGCGCGTGCCAGCATCCTGCAAGCCTTTGCACCCTCAGCGTGTCGCGCCGCCATCCGCTGCAGTGACATGTGAGGCGTGTTGCCTGTGGCATTGGTATGGCATTCGAAGCAAACTCTGTTGGCGGTTGTCCGACATGCACTGCGTGGGATAATGGTCATCATTGCGCTGTTGGGTCTCCTGGCAAATCGTGTCGGTCAGGTGCAGGAGTACAGCACTAGTGGACTTGTTGATAGTGCTGGGTGTGAGACTGGGACAGGTTAGCCGCCTTTATCAAGCTGGCCAAGACTTGGCAGGCCCCTGTGTCTGCAGCGGTCAGGAGACTACTGCTTTGTCACTATGGCTAGGTGCATGATTTTTGAACTGACACACGTTGTTGGGCCTGTGCTTCAGACACTGCAGATGCCACCGCCAATGACGCAGGTGTCTGGGTGTCTGCTGGTGGGCGGTTGCCGTGCGGCGATGTGGTTTGCAATGATAGATCCATTTCAGCGTTGGGCGGGCGTGCAATTACATGTGTGCGAGATCTACACTCCAACACTTATAGGAGCATGCCTTGCTACAATGCGACGTGCGGCGCGAGTGACGCTAGTGTGTTTGTCCGACCTGAGCTTCGAGTTCCAAAACACTGGACAGCAAGGAAGCTGTTGCTTGAGATATGGTTTGAGACTATAGGGCGTATTGTTGTGTGCACCGGTACCGTAGACTTCAAGTGGGGCACCTTCGGCTTCTCGCATAATAGCAAGCTTACACCTGTCACCGATGAGACACGCTTCTGTGGTTTGGGTGCTGCTGCCACGCTGAATGCTGGACATCGGGGTTGTTGACCTACGTACATACCGTGATCAGTAGCCAAGGACAAGCAAGCACACGCAAGCATGTCCTGAGCCAGGCGTCTTGAAATCTTGCGAGCAGACGATCGACGGTGACAGCCTACCAGTGGGATCGTTCGTTTTATTGCAAGAAACTGGGGCCCAGCAGGCCATGCGCTGATCTTGTTTCGTGCGACTTCCGCCTGGTGCCCGTCAGGTGTTCCAGGCAGTGTGTGGGCATGCGCTGCACGACGGAGCTATGTGTTGTTTTAGCGTTAATGGCGCTCGGTGGTGCACTCTTGCCAGCAGCAACGGCTGGTACCGCCTGGCAGAAGCAGCAGCAGCAGCGTCAGGTATACCAGCAGCGGCATGCATTGCTGGGAGGAAGACACATGCACAACGTCCATGCAGATAGTCGCTTGTTCGTGTCACAGGAGCTGCCCAGCAGGCGGCGGGACGCACATGGTGGCAGGCTGAGGCAGGCACGCACACTGCTGCAGGCCAACGCTCAGGCAGACACCCAGGGCAGCGGCAGCAGCAGCAGCAGCAACACTGCTACGCTGCCCTCTGGTGGCCTGCTGCCAGGCTTAGCAGGCACTTTCTCAGTTAATCTCGACTTGAATGCTGGCCAGCCAACCGCGGCTGGTGATGCCAGCAGGAAGGAGATTCAGGTGCAGGTGCGGCCAGCAGCCAGCCCTGCACCCAGCACCAGCAACACCAACGCCAGCGGCAGCAGCCGTGCTACCCAACCACCCACCACCAGCAGCAGCAGCCGCCCACGCCGCAGCAGTTCTTCCCTGCCCAGCAACAGCAGCAGCAGCCGCAGCACCAGCCCACAGCAGCTGCAGAACACCTCAGCAGCAGCAGCAGCAGCAGCGCCGCAACAAGCAGGCGAGCTGTGCAGCAGCCCCAACCCGCCCAGCAGCAGCAACATCGACTACACCTACATGCGGCCGGACGGCCACCAGGGCAACCCGCTGGGCCTGCCGGTGCTTGACCCGCCCGGCCTGCCCTGGATGTCGCGCTGGGTGATGTGTGCATGGTCGGTCAGCAACTTCAGCTCGCCCAGCATGCTGAGCGACGCGGCCATGAGGCAGGTGCAGGGCCTGGTCAACAACTTCAGCGCAATGGCGCCCGGCCAGGTGCGGTGACGGCGGCGCTGCAGCCGGGCAGCGCCAGCTGGCTGGCTGAACCCTTCAGCAGCACCAGCAGCAGTGCTGCGCGTGTCGCACTTGGACCGTCAAACAGACGAAACCCCCTGACAGCCAGCTAGGGGAGCAGATGGTTGGTGGTCTTGGAAGCACGCTCTTGCACCTTACCATAGGTAGAGCGCCGCACAACTCGTGCACGTTCGCTGTGCTGCTGCTGAACCTTCTGCTGCTGCTGTCCCTGCTGCTCCTGCTGCTGCTGCACCCCACACCCACCCACCCACGTGCGCAGATCCAGCTGGCCGCTGCCGCGAACATCACGCTGAGCTTCGCCTTCCAGGGCCTGGCGGCCGACTGGAGCGAGGCCGCCAGCTCAGCGCTGCGCAGCGCGGCCTCGGGCATGGCGGGCGGCTACGACCCCGCGCTCATCACCGTCAGCACGGCGGCGCCGCAGTACGGCGTGCCCACGCAGGAGTTTGAGGCGAGCGAGCCCGCACGCGTGACGCGCCTGCCACACAACAACCTGACGGTCGGGGGCGGGCCGGCGCAGCGCGGCAGCGGCAGCGGGCGCAGGGCGCACGCACGCCGCCTGCTGCAACTCAGCAGCAGCAGCAGCAGCAGCAGCGGGCGCGGCGTGGGCCCCGGCAGTCGATTCCTGCTGCAAGCCACAGGCGGCAGCGGCAGCGGCAGCCGCAGCACTGGCCCGTGGGGTGCCGACGTGCCGGGCAGCAGCGCCGCCGCGCCGGGCTGGACCAAGGTGTGGCTCAGCTACACGCGGCTGCTGCCCAGCAACACGTCCTCGCTGCTGTGCGCGCTGGCTGCGTCGTGCGGGGCGGCGATGCAGGGCCCGGCGCGGCTGAGCGGCGCGCCGTGCGGGCAGGCGGTGCGGCAGGCGCTGCTGGGCGCCGGCATGCTGGGCGTGGATGGCTCGTCATACGAGCAGTGGATGACGGACGACCCCATGGTGAGCGCAGCGGCAGGGTCCAGGGTGTCGGCATGGGGTGGGGTGGCGGCAGGGGCCGGGGTGCTCTGTATGCGTGGAGCGCGCCTGCTTGGCCATGCCTTGCTGCCAGCCTGCACGACGCGGGTCACTGCCTGTGCCTGCCTACTATCTGAAGGGTCCGGCTGACTGGTCGCGTGACGCTGCCGCCTGTCTGGCCGCGTGCGGTGTGCAGGTGTCGCTGGGCATCCGGCTGGCCGTGGGCATCACGCCCAGCCAGCAGGAGGCGGGCACGGACGCGGTGCTGGGCGGCTGGCTGGCCAACCCCGCCAACGTGTACGCCGGCATCCGCGCGAGCGGCCTGCCCGACCCCGTCGGCCCGCACGCGCTCATCAAGTGGATGCTGCGGCCGCAGATCTGGGACGCGCCGGTGAGATTCTTGTCGGCGTCTCTTTTATTACTGCATGCTGCGAATGGGCTGTTGAGAAATAACATGCGTGGTGGGCAGGCTGGACCTGGCGGCGGCAGCCTGGGGGTGGGCGAGCCAGGCGCGGGGGTTGGTCGCTGCAGGAGCCGCGGGCTGGGTGCACAGGGGTGGCGTGCACGAGCATGCGGTTGCCGCGCCACGGTCAGCCTGTGGGGGTGTGGCGGGGTGCGGGGGTGCGGGGGTGGGGGGGTGAGTGGGGGTGAGTGGGGGTGTGTCGCGCTGAGTGAGAGCCAGAGGGTGGCGCATGACGCGGCTGGAGGGGCGGGCGGACGGGCACGGCTGCTGGGCGACAGGGACGGCAGGGTGCCTGCGGGCGCGTTGCTGAGCAGTCCTGCTGCCTCACACCGGCGGCCGGGCTGCAGGGGGCACAGCAGGAGCGTGTTGGCAGCAGCACCAAGAAACTTTCGGCTGTTCTGTTGCTGCGATGTGTTGCTGCGTGGGTTGAGCAGTTGGTCGGTCAGTTGGGTGGTTGGTTGGGTGGTTGGTTGGGTGGCAAAACTGGTTGCTTGCTTGCTTGCTTGCTTGCTTGCTTGCTTGCTTGCTTGCTTGCTTGCTTGGCTGGCTGGCTGGCTGGCTGGCTGGCTGGCTGGCTGGCTGGCTGGCTGGCTCCCTGAGCTCATGTGGTGCTGCATGCGCTGAGGGTGATGCAGCGGGGGCCTTGGGCGCTGCGCAGGACAGTGCAGTGACGCCTGCAGCAGTGCGTGCGCCAGCGCCTGCAGCCACCCCTGCACCACGCACAGCGCCGCGCGCCGCGCCCACAAGCGCCACCCTCCTGGCTGCACCCCTCACGCTGCTGCATCTCTGCTGCTGTGCCGCTGCAGCCCGGCCCGCCTGAGGAGGGGGAGGAGGGTGGCGCACCCGCAGGCCTGGCGCCAGGCGCCATCGCGGGCATAGCCGTGGGGTCTGCTGCGGCCGCCGTGCTGGCGGGCGGCCTGCTGCTGCTGCTGGTGCGGCACAGGCGGCGCGCTGCTGACGAGGAGGCCAAGGATGAGCACGGCAGCGTCGCCAGCGGGGCGCGCCGGAGGGTGAGCGGGCGCCAGCTGGCAGCAGCGATGAGGCTCCACATGTGTGCGTGCGTGCGTGCGTGCGCGCGCGCCGGGGTGGCTATGTGGTGGCATCGGCTGCAGCTTGTGCTGTGAACTGCGTCGGCATCGCAAGTCCCCTTTCATCAGCGGCTAATGTTTTCTGCCTGCCTGCTGTGTGTCTCGGCTGCTCTGCCTGCTGCTGCCTGTGTACACAGCGGCGGCGAGAAGGCAAGCGGCGTTACCTTGCGCCGCAGCCCCCTACAGACTCGCCCACAGCGGCAGCAGCAGCAGCAGCAGCTGGTGGGGCTGCGGCAGGCACGTCTGCTGCTGCCGCTGCCGATGCCGAGGACGACCCACTGGACCCTGACCAGATCCGGCCTGCCATGCGGGAGCTGGGCGACTCTGTCACATCCGCCGTGAGGTTCGAGGTTGAGGATGACGATGAACAGCAGCAGGGACCAGGAGCAGCAGCAGCAGCAGCAAGCACAGGCGCAGGCGGCGGCGGTGCAGCAGGCGCTGCGCACTCGACCAGTCGAAGGGTTCTGGCGGCACGTGGGGCGCTGGTCGCTGAACATCGACAGCAGCAGCAGCAGGGGCCGACAGCTGCAGCCCCTGCAGCTGCTGCTGGTGCTGTTCTGCCGCTGCTGCCTAGCAGCAGCAGCGGTGGTGAGCCTGATTTGGTCAGCAGCAGGGGTGGCTGGGTGCCCGGCTCCACATCACCAGCAGCCGCTGCTGGCCTCAGTGCAGCGGCAAGGCCTGCTGCTGCACCGGCAGCCAGCATGGAGCAGCACATGCAGCAGCATACGGGCCTGGCCGGTCCCACCACGCCTGCCAAGCCGTCACCTCTGGCTGTGTCTCTGCCAGGTGCAGCTGCCTTCTCCCCTGCAGTGTCGGCAGCAGCAGCCTCAGCTGTACTGCCAGGCTCAGCAGCAGCAGCAGCCGGACGGGTGTCCCCAGGCCTGCTGGGGCCCGCCACCCCTGCTGCCCTGGATTTTGCTGCCCTGGGCATTGGCAGCTGCAGTGGCAGCGGCAGCCCTGCCGCGCCGCCATGCAGCAAGGTGAAGGCGTCTCCGTTTGCACTGGCGTATGACTTTGGTGGCCTGGCGGCCGCAGCGCCGGAGCCAGCGGGTGCAGGGCCTGCTGGCGGCGCTGCCGGTGCTGCTGCCAGCAGCCGGGCCAGCACGGGCTCACTCGGCATCACGAGCAGTGCACGCATTGCGCTGGCAGGTGATGGCAGTTTCAAGGCCCTGCATGACAGCAGGAGTGGTGAACAGCAGCAGCAGCAGGAGCAGCATCACATCACAGGTGGTGCAGCTGGCAGCAGCAGTGGGCCGTTTGAGCTGCAGCAGTCGCATGCCTCGGGCAGCCCTCAATTCGCAGGGTATGGTGGAATCTACAGCAGCGGCAGCGACAGCAGCTGTGGTGCGCCCAGCATGCACAGCAGCGGCAGCTACCCCAGCCACCCCAGCCTCAACAGCAGCGCAGCAGCAGGCGGTGCGCCATGCAGCAGCAGCTCCGTGTTGACCGTCGGCAGTCCTGTGGCTGCTGCAAAGGCCGGCGGTAGCGCTGGCAGCAGCAGCAGCGCCTTTGTTCCTGGCAGGGGCGGTGGCGTGCCCACCCAGCAGCAGCCACTGCAGCAGCAGTACTAAGCCCAGCTGTCGTAATGCAGTTGTTTTTGACTTGTGCCTGGCAAAGTGTTTGATGCTGCCTTTGAAGCTGGCTTTGAAGGTTTGAGTCGGTGTTTACAGTGATGCCGTGCTGCTAGTGTCAGGTTCCTGACAAGCGCATGTGGTGCAGTGGTGGCGGGGGCTGCCGGTGTGGGCGCCCGTGGGCGTATGAGGCCGGATCAGCCAGTGTTGGCGGCCGTGCAAAAGCACAGTCCTACCATGCATGCTAATTTTTGGGGGTTCCTGATCATGGCAGATTGTTGCTTGTTGATTGCTGTTGTTGTTTGCTTAACTTGTTGCCAACCTGATGCTCAGGAATGTAAGCATAGCTAAGCGTCAGACTCAATTCTTTGAGATGGCCCTGGTTTGGGGGGGCTGGGGCTTGTACAGGCAGCTGCACAGGCAACCTGTATGGCTGCTGGGCTGATGTAAGACGGAGCGGTCGGAATGCAAGCCGCATGCTGCGCTCTGCAGTGTGGCTGCTCCGGATTTGGCAGCACTGCCACCTGCAGCTCGCAGTGTGTGCCAGTGTTGTGTGTTGTGTGGGACGGGTGGAGGCTGCCACACCTACACGGTGTGTACATGCTAATGCATGTTGCGCAGCATTGCGTTGTGAGGTGGGTCATACACATTTGTGGTCATTCACTGTACGTGCTGCACATTATGTACACCCTGCAGCACGCCATGCTGCGTGTGTTGCGCACACATGCTCGTAGTGATTGGCCAGGTTGTGGCGCAGCATTTTGCTGTGCCAGCTCTGGCAGGGGTGCATCGGCCATTGCATGCTGAAATGCATATCAGATGGTACGACTGTTAGGGTCGCTTGTGGGATGTTGGCAGGGTGATGGGCTGACAGGTTGACAGGCTGAACAGCAGTAGGCTAGCAGGTGGATAGGCTGAACAGCTGATATCAAGCAGGGGCATTGCCTGTTGACAAGATAGAGGAAGCTACTCCCATCGGTTTGTTCTTTGCGTGAAGGTGCTGCTCAGTCCCCTTTCTGGGCAGGCATGGAGGGCTTGAATAACGTGATATCTGCTACAATGGCATGTATGTATGCATGGGTTGCGTGTACATAATAGGTGCATGCCATAGATGTGTGCAGGCGTTGCATTACGTGTACTGCATGCTGCAACAGCCGCCGTGCCAGCGTTGCCCACCTCAAAGCCAGCTGGCGCCAATGGCAGGCCCTGCTGGCAGGTGTGGAACACTTGCACATGCTTGATATGGTCGTGGGGTCGCTACTGTTTTTAAAGTAGCAAAGATGTTCTGCTACTTGTGCCTCAATGCTATGGTTTGTTACAACCTGAAAGATCGTGAGCATGTGGCCAGTGTTACTGACCGAGTACCGGGTGGGTTGGAAGAGCAGGAGTGGTGTAGGGTTGGCAACCTGCGCTGGTGGCTGTTGATGCACAGCATTCCACAGTGGGGGCAGTTGTTTGCATGCGCAGCCTTGCCGGAGGGTTGAATCGGGGGCTCTGCTTTTCGTTGCTTTGTTTCCTTGCTAGATTACGGGGCTGCTGCTGTTTACATTATGTAACTTAAAAGTGCTGCTGCAGTCATGGCTTTACAGTCACTGACCAGTAAGTTGTCTGAAAGGCTGTCTGGTCACTGTCACGTGCATTATGCCACTCAGTAAGCGACAGTAGGCCTGCTGTCGCCTCCGACGGCGCTGTTGTTTTTGCAGTGCTGTTCCTTTGACATTGCAGCTGAAATGTAAAAGAACGAGTTGACAATAGTCACAGCTGGTCCTGATGGCAACGTACCAGCTGGCAAGTTGAGTTGTGATCAACTGGACGCATTGTGCTGCACGTGCTGCATGCACTCGCTGACCATGTTTCATGGGACTCACACACCACATCAGCTCTTTCACATCAACATGCTTCATGTTCATCACTTGTAGTACAACCAGCGGCGCAGTACAGTGGGTGCACGTGGAGCCAGCTTTGCTGACATGCGCAGCATCGCATGCAGGGGTAGGGTGACACTGCTTGCTTGCTTGCTTTTTTTGCTGCTGGGTTAGAGTGCTTCTTCTTCTTCTTCTTCTTCTTCTTCTTCTTCTTCTTCTTCTGCTTCTGCTTCTGCTTCTGCTTCTGCTTCTGCTTCTGCTTCTGCTTCTGCTTCTGCTTCTGCTTCTGCTTCTGCTTCTGCTTCTGCTTCTGCTTCTGCTTCTGCTTCTGCTTCTGCTTCTGCTTCTGCTTCTGCTTCTGCTTCTGCTTCTGCTTCTGCTTCTGCTTCTGCTTCTGCTTCTGCTTCTGCTTCTGCTTCTGCTTCTGCTTCTGCTTCTGCTTCTGCTTCTGCTTCTGCTTCTGCTTCTGCTTCTGCTTCTGCTTCTGCTTCTGCTTCTGCTTCTGCTTCTGCTTCTGCTTCTGCTTCTGCTTCTGCTTCTGCTTCTGCTTCTGCTTCACATATCTCGTATCTGTCACTTACAGATCTGTCACTCACATATACTCGTATCTGTCACTTACTATCTGTCACTTACAGATTGATGAACCGTTACAGATTGATGAACCGGTGCATCAGTCAATGCATCATACTGTATATGATATGCGTGACCACCAGCACACCGTGACTGACGTCAGTCGACACATCCTCAGCCACTTGCATCACATGCACTACTAGTAGCTAGTGCCGTCTCCTTTCACATGCACTACAACAAGTGGATGCACACAACACGTGCCTGTATGCCTGCTCAGCCGCCAACCTCACAGGGCAAGGCAGCTGCACCATCTCAAAAGGCTGTACGTGCACAGCATGCTGCCCTGCATGTCGACGCCCTGGGCCGCATTTGTGCAGCTTGTAGCTGCCAGCATGATGCATGATGCACATGACATCATCGTGACGGGAACAACAACCAATTTTGCTGCCAATTCACACAAAAATTGCTGGCTGGGGTGATTTCCAGCAGGCAGCCCGTCCCACGGGCAGAGGGCACATGCGCTGCAGCTGTGACAGACCATCTGCTGGAACCCCCTCAGTGCCGGATACAATCCGGCAAGTGCGGCACCATTGCAGCTACTACTGAAGGCAATGCAGTCCAGCCCCATACCCGCATCATCATATTACCCATTCAAGCCATAGCATCAGCGCCATCGGCCCCGCGCCCCATCGCAACGCCCCATACCCTGATGTAAAGCAGCAACAAGCTGCAGCCTCAACATCCAAACTTGAGTTGAACATACCTGTAGCGCAGAGATTGCGATGTGTTGTGGCTGCTGCTGCACCTGTTCACCACCTGTAGTGACTCCTGCTGCTGCTGCTGCTGCTGCTGCTGCTGCTGGTGTTGCTGCTGCAGTGCAGGGCTCACGGCGTTGACCGTAGCTGTTCATGCAGCTGCCCACCAACAAGCCACGCCTGCAAACCTTTGAAAGACAACACGAGTGCATGCTGGAACGTTGTGGTTGGTGCCTGTCGATGCAAAAATACCTTTGTTGAACTGGAAACGGCGGGATTGGAACCCGCCATGGCAAGGATGGTGGCTTACTGTTGCAAGGCGAAGCCACCACCAATCACCACGGCACACCTGCCATTCCTGACGTTCAGCTGACAGGGGAGCACCAGCACCTGGAGCCCCCCTGTCAGCCGCATGGGTGGATGAAACCCAGATCTGGCAGCTGGACTCCATCCACCATGCAGCATGCAGGCAGATGCAACGACATGATGATGCAGCAGATGAGCCAGGTGCAAGCAGCAACATGTATGCAGATGTGACCAAGAGGCAGAGCAAGGGCTGACTTACCCTGCTGGCTGTGTTGTGTCCTAGGTGCCTCTTCTGTGGGCGAGAAGGGGGTTGCAAAGCACAAGGTTAGCCTAGAGCAGCTGCTCACCTTCCTACCTGAGCTCAGCGTTCATGCGTGCTGAAACGCCCGTCAGCTCCAGTGCAGCAGACCTTGTGGGGACGCGGTGGAACACGAACTGGTACATAGACATTGACCAAATCTGAGTACGAAGCCGGAGGTGCTGCACCAGGCCTTTTGAGGACCGTAGCGGTGCAGCGGGGTGACAGTATGCAAGGAAGGAGACTGGACTGATACATGAGACAAGGGGGGTTTGAAACTAAGTACCCGACGGAGATGGCACGCCGGCTGAGGTTTAACAGAAGTGCGACAGTGTTTTAGTCACGAACGGGTACGTCAAGCTTGCCTGCAGACATTTGTGCTGAAAAAGCTGCATTAAACGTAAACACAGCTATCTCCACACAAACTCTGCAGCAAGCGTGTAAGTCTGCGGTAAGACAACTTCGTAACGCATGCACAGCCGGTAACCCTGTTCAACGTGAAGTTCATCCCATGCTTTTGTCCACCAGCAACAAGAATTACAAACCCTTTTTCATGGTAGCATTGCAAGGCTGGCAGCTCCCTTCGTACGTGCGACCCCGTGCAGCACTTACACATTGACAGCTACCTGCAGGTACGCAGCCTACGCATGTGATAGGACACAGCACTGCATGTACGCAAAGGAGTCACTCACGGTGCACGGTGCCTGCACGACAGTAGGCGACAGTAGGCTGCTGCAGGATTCATCTGGGCACCAGCCCGCTGACGATCCCACATCCGGATCCCCTGCAGCCACACTTTTGCCGCTTACTCACGTATCACACAGGGAGACAGAAGATAGGGAAGCCAACGTGCTTTGCTTCCTGTACGCGGAAGGGTTGGTGCCCCCACAGCAACTTCACTGGACTCTGATGTTTTCAACGTGCTCAACAGTGACAGTGCATCCAGCGGAGCATTACAATGGGTAGAGCCAGCATTGCTTACAGATACCTATGCAGCTGCAGCTTTGCATGAGGGAGGCCGGGCAACTCTGCTTCGCTGTTGGGTTGGAGTGCTGCTGCTTGTTATCAGAAGCCTTGCACGCACTTTCGTGGCGACTGGCATATGCCAGCATGCATGCTGACAGTGACCAGCGGAAACCAGCGTTGCATTGGCTGCGTGAGCGTTTTAGCCGGCTGTATCGGAACACTGGGGGTCCTAGTGAGCCACACTGTATGCTGCGGCCGATGAATTTTAAAGACCAAACAGCTGTGGCTGGACTGGTACATTTGAGGGATGTGCGACATCAGGAATCAGTCTGCGGTCTGATGTGGGATGGTCTCCAGGATGATATTTGGTAGGGATGGCTTTGTCCTTTTTGTTTTCTGTCTTGCTTTGGTTTGCTCTCTGCCCAATGAGCCTGTCATTCAATGATTGGCTCCCCGTTTGAACGGGCAAAAAATATGAAAATGTAAAACATGTGAATTGTGGCTGCAGCGCAATTTGTCATCATTGTAGTTTATCCCAGGAGTTTTTATTCACCATGTACTGCAAATCCAGGCTTCTGCATGCAGCTATGCACACGGCGTACACTGCGCCGTAGAGATTTGTGCGGTTGGCATGCCGAGAATAAACGGCGATGATCAGCGCTGCTTAGCTGGTAGCCTATCCAAAGATTTGTCCATATGTGTTGCAAAAGTAGGCTTTAACATTGAGCTACACACATGTCGCACCCTGCGTCTGGAAGCTGCACGGGTTTTTGTTGCGGTTGGCATGCAGAAAGTTTTGCAAGTTGCACGATGCTAGTGGGAGCTCCAGGCTGCTCTTTGTAATGATTTGCAGGAGGAAACACTTTACAAAGGCTGCTCTTTGGTTTTCAGTGGGTGGACCATGTAGAGTAAACGAAGCTTCCTTACAATATCTGAAAGGAAACGACAATGGTGCTGTGTGGAAGCCTCTGTGACGCATACGCTGTGTGCTGAGAGCCGCATACAATCCAGTACACATGTGCGGCTGTACAGCCCGGCTGTTGCGGCAACATCACATGATATCATCACTGTAGGCTACTTGCAAGCAGCAACTGCTGCAGGCATCCCAGACATTGGCACGGCGCAACAACTGAGCACACAGGCCACAGGTGCAACACGATCCATGATTCATCGCACACCCTGCTGCTACTAACGCAGTAGCCGCTTGGCCTGCTGGTTGTCACATGCCCGACACCGCTGACCTGGGCCAGCTTGCAGGCTGCGGCCCAATGCCTGCGCGATTGGCAGGATCATAGCGCCGAGCAACATCCTGTGACATGAACGCCAGCTACGACTCGGAAGCTGCATCAACACCTGACAAAGCTGCAGCTACGCACCAACACTGCAGCCATGGCCAGTGAGCTACACGCATTACCACTCAGAAGCGGCACTCCATCAACACCCCGGTGACGGGCGCACCGACGCACACCTAAGCACCTGTTACAGCTGACGACGGTCACAGAACCAGATGAGTAAGCACGCAGATACACATCCAAACAATGTGGCTAGACGCTAAAGCTGGATCTGCAACACACACCTGCACGTAGACACCACTGCCAGCAGCTGAGCTGCTGCCATCTGTTATATGACAAAGCAGCATCAACACAATGTATTTCAACATTCACATCACACCTCGCCTGAGCGATGTTGAGCAATGGTGCAGCGGCCCGGCTGCAGTCTGGCACTGCTCAGCCTGTGTGCGGCAGCCACGCAAGAGCGCGGCTGCTGTGGGGAGTCTTTCACACAGCAGGCGTCATACGGCCCGGCAGCAGCCAGTCACGCACCATTGCCAACATTACGGCGGGAACAAGGCACAACAAGTGCAGCTTGCAACAGCTGCTAGTCAACATAGAGCGTGTAAACAACAACGCTCCGCCCAATCATGGAGATGCTGCACTCTGCTGCGCAGAACAGCCGGCTGCAGCGCCGCCAGCGCATATCAGCAAGCTGCTGCTGCTGCTGCTGCTGCTGCTGCTGCCTCCACAGCCACATCTCAGCATCAGGCCTACTACTGCTGCCCGGGCTCCCCGCAGCCGCAGTCCTCAGCGCCGGCTGCTGCCGCGCTTGCCGCCAGGCTACCGCCCAGCTGCTGCGCCAGGCCCAGCACCTCGCCCAGGTCTGCGTGGTCACCCGTGGCCTTGTCAAAGTGGCTGAACACGCAGCGCGGGCCATCAAACACAAACATGCCGCCCTGCTGCAGCGCCTGGTCCTGCAGGCAGCAAGCCATGCGGCAGCAGCAATGGCAGCGGCGTGGCAGCAGCGGCAAGGGCGGATGGTGAGTGAGCGGCAGGTGCTTTGCTGCAGTCATAGCTCGCCAGTGCAGGCAGCACACGCGCAGCTGTGTCTGCAACCAGCTGATGTCGTCTCAATAGCACAGGCGATCGCAAGGCGTTTTTTTGTACGTGCGGGGTGCACACCCCACTGACCCATCATGCTCCACACCTTGCTATATGCTGCCATTCCACGAGCCTGCAGGACTGCTCTTCCCACGCTGCGCACACCTGCATCCAGTCGCGCCCACAGCCCCCGCCTGCCAGTTTGAGGCGCAATCAGCCAGCCCTGCTGCCTGCTGTTTGTGCCTGGTGACCAACCACACCCCACCCTGCTGCCCCACCGCACCTGCTTGGGGGGCACCCACGGCTTCCAGCGGCCCAAGACGTGCTTCAGGTCAGACAGCCCGCCCGGCGCCCGCAAGCGGCGCAGGAAGGAGAAAGCAGTCTGGCAGGAGGCAGCAGCAGCAGCAGCAGCAGCAGCAGCAGCAGCATGCTTGACGTGCACAACTCGCAGCCCTCGGCACCAGCCCGCTGATACGCTGCCTGTGCATAGCACTGGTGCTGCGCCGTGCCACCCCGCCTCCCGCCGCCCACGCAGCTGCCGCGCTGTCAGTGCTGCTGCTGCCACTCATGCACAACAACGCACACGCGCAGCAGCACGCCCGGGCAGCCCCCGCCCGCACCTCTGAGCCCAGGAAGGTCGCACGCAGGCCCTTGGCCAGGCCCAGCGCCTCGTACGTGGCGCTGGCGGGGTCGGCCAGCAGGCAGGCGCGCGGGAAGCCCGTCACCTCTGCAAACTGCCCGCTGCGCTCCCAGGTGCCGATGGACACCAGGTACAGCCGCACGCCCGCGGCGTCCAGGCCTGGCTTTACGTCACGCCGGAGCTGGATGCCCAGCTCCCTGGCGGGGCGCCGCGCGCCAGCAGCCGGGGCAGCCAGGCAGCAGGCGTGGTCAGCTGGGTGGTGCGGGTGCGGTGCTGCTGGGTCGTGCGCGTGCAAGGGCTGACGACAGGACCAACGGTGAGCCTGAACGCCCAGCTCTTTACAAGGACTAGTCGAGCGCAGTGGCAGACTCTGATCTTGCCTGCTTGGCTGGTGGTGTGTGTGGCTGCTGTGCTGTGGGCCAATGGGAGGAACACTGCCAGGTGTTGCTGCGCAGCACCCTACCCAGCTCCCCGGCATGGTGACCGCACCAAAACCTGGCCCAGCCGGCATCACTGCTTGCAGCCTTTCAACTAATGATACCCTCTTAAACGCCAATGCAGAGACTTGTAGCAGTCGTGTCCCCGTTGCAAGCACTGGCAGGCACTTGCAGCCAGCGCTGTGAGCTGTGTTGGCGTTGCGTGTTATGTCCGAGGTGACTGCAGCTGAATAACTGCTGGCGCAAGAATGATCGCATGAGCACCGCAGGACTGTTCAGCACAGAAGAAAACCAACTGCCTGCTGAGGCCAGGCCCCCGCTGAGCACCCCTTGCGCATGCACACATACAGGCATGCTCACCAGCAGAAGGGTCAGCCAAAGGAGCGTGCAAAGGCCACCACCGCCTTCTCGTTGGGTGCCCACAGGCTGGGGATGTCTACCTCAGCAGCATCGCTGGATCGGATGACCTGCACAACAGTTGACAGCGTGCTGAAAGATGTGAGGTGTGCTCAGGCTGCAGTAATGCTGTGCATGCAGCTTTAGTTTGAGCCTCCACGGCAGGCGTGGCAGGCATGCAAGCATCCCAATGTTCAGCATTTCTCCAGAAAATTTCATTGGCAGTGTAAGCATGCCAGACAGTCGTTGTGGGTGCCAATGAGGTGCTGTGTGGCCAGCTCACCATCTTGCCTTTCAGCCTGTCGTAAAAGTCTGTGCTTCCAGGCTGCATGCCTGCCCGCACAGCTAGATACCGATGGCGAATGCGATTGGCCCTGATCACGGGCTGGGATACAAGTGTCAGCGGGGCTCGCCCGTGAGGTGCTCGACAGAGCGCTAGCAATGGTTTCGGTAGCATGGTTGCTATGTCTACTATTAAAGCCTCTCAGACACCAAACTTTGCAGGTAGACTCCCAACAGAGGGCAACAAGAGCACGAACATGAACATGTGCCCGACCTGACTGTCAGGTACTTTTTTCACGCCAAGCTGCCATGTTGAAAGCGTTTCTCTAATTCAATCCTATTACGAAGTCGACAGTTATCGATCTTGCCGAAATTGAACAACTGGCTTGCTCTTGTGGCACTGTGCTGCTTTCACTCTGGAACTCTGGTCGCTCGTGCATTCAGTCGAAGTGCTACCTTGACGTGAATCGCCGTGCAGTAGCTGGTACAGCCTGATCATCTTTAACCGGGTGCACGTGGAGGCCTTGCCTGTTGGCAGCTCGCCACTGCAACAGCACTGTTCTGAACAACTGCCAGACCTCCAGTATGTTCCACTTCCTTGGTGGGCAGTACCACGGCCGGTTTGAGGCCACCTACCGTGCTTTCCCTCTGGCATTCATCGACAAGCAGTCAGCAGAGTATGGAGATAAGGTCATCCTGCCCCCTTCAGCCCTGGACAGGCTGGGTGAGTTGCTGTTGGCCTGCTGCATGCACATGCTGAGCCCATGCACAGCAGCTGACAGCGTTGCTGGGCAGCAGGCAAGCAGCAATTCCTGAATGGGATCCTGACAGCTGCCTGCTGATGGTCATCTGCTGCTGCCTGTTGTTGACGCCAGCTTCTCTCCACATCGAGTATCCCATGCTGTTCAAGATCTCAAACAACACCACCGGCCGCTCCACCCACTGCGGAGTGTTAGAGTTTGTGGCACAGGAGGGCCACGTGTACCTGCCACGCTGGGTGAGCAGCAGCAGCAGTGGTGCATAAAACTTGCTGGGCTGGGTAGGGGGCCTGCCATCAGCAGCAGCAGCCGCAGG
Source organism: Scenedesmus sp. NREL 46B-D3 (assembly GCA_014080715.1). Lineage (NCBI taxonomy): Eukaryota > Viridiplantae > Chlorophyta > Chlorophyceae > Sphaeropleales > Scenedesmaceae > Scenedesmus > Scenedesmus sp. NREL 46B-D3. Next base: position 116,845 of record JACERP010000010.1, on the reverse strand, counting down.
CCAAGGCCGTACTTCGTTGTTAAAACACCTACATGGCTTTCAGCAAGCACTCAGTCAGCAGTAGCAGGGGCAGCAACATCACGCGTACAGGTGTGACACATGGTACGCCACTGTGCCGAGCAAGGCCTTGGACTGGCGAAATGTTGCACAGCAATAGGCTGGCAGAAAGGTTCTGCAGCAGCAGCGCCTCCAGGAGAAAGCTGTTGAGTACTGCAGTGCTGACGGCAACATCATCGTTGTTTGGTTTCTGCGTCAAGGTTTTTTTTGCTGGTGGGTGCGGCACGCCCTCTGCCCCCATCACCCCTCTCAGTTGTGCGGCTGCTGTGCTGTCCTGCGTATGCAGATGATGGGCAACCTGCTGCTGACAGAGGGCCAGCCGGTCACCTTTGCCAACGTGTCCCTGCCCAAGGGCAGCTACGTGAAGCTGCAGCCCGTCACCAGCGACTTCCTGGACATCTCCAACCCCAAGGCCGTGCTGGAGCGCACGCTGCGCAGCTACAGCTGCCTCACGGTCGGGGACTGCTTCGTGGTGCACTACAACAACAAGGACTACGAGATTGAGGTGGGCGGGTTGGTCTTGGTTGCAATGGGTGGCTGCAGTGGTCTGAAGAACACCACAGGGCGCGGGCTGCAGCACGTGTGAGGGCTGATGTTTGTGTCCGCCTGAGGTGGACCTTCCTGCTCGCTGGATGAGGCTGGTGCTGTTCAACACAGCTCCATGCTCCATGTTTGTTGGCACCTGCTCAATGCTCGCTGTTGTGCATGCCAGCCACCCTTCCAGCCACCCCTGTTGAGGTGCTGTTGATCATGCCACCCACCCACCCACCCCTGTTGAGCTGTTGTGCATGCCAGCCAGCCACCCACCCACCCCTGTTGAGGTGCAGCCATGGAGAGCGCGTGTCATCATCACCACAGACCCGCCACACACCCCTTCTCCCCTGTCCCTGTGATCGTGCTAACTCACGCACCTCTTACCACGCCGTGATTTAGGCGCGCCCTGGTTAGGTTATTCATAATTGTCCTTTTAAGCCATACCTTGCGGCGTCGGCAACGCGGCGCGACCCACTGGGGAGGCGGAATGCGCCCTGGGTGATGTGGCATTTGCATGGAAGGCACTGCTAGCCACTCTAGCACGCTCACACAAGAGTGCCCGCTCTTGCTGCCGCTGTCGACCGCCATGCACAGGTGCGTTCCTGCAAGCCTGGCGAAGCCATCTCCATCATTGAGACAGACTGCCAGGTCGACTTTGAAGCCCCCAAGGACTACAAAGAGCCCACATACACGCCAGCAACAGCAGCAGCACCACCAGCGGCAGCAGGGCCGGGGCCGGGCAGCAGCAACGGTGTGGCTGCAGGCGCAGCAGCAGGCGGCAGCGGGGCAGCAGCAGCACAGCCTGAGGAGGATGCGGGGCCCAGCTTTGTGCCTTTTGTTGGCGCTGGCAGGCGGCTGGATGGCAAGCCAGCCAGCAGCAGCAGCGGTCCGCCGGCAGCCTCTGCAGCAGCAGCGGCGGCAGCAGCGCGCGCAGCAGCGGCTGCAGGTGCCGGCAGCAGCAGCGGCGGTGGCAGCGGCACTGCTGTGACTGGCGGCAGCAAGCCTGGCACGTTTGTCAGCACTGGCAACCGCCTCGCGGACAAGCTCGCCATGGACAAGGTGCGGTGCGCGCATGGCTGCCTTGCGCTGGCGGCGTTGCTGCAGCTGGTGTGGTGCTGTTTGGCCGCCGTGCTGCTGAGGTCAGGAGGGCAGGGACATCAGCATAAGGCTGCCCTGGCTTGTTTCAGAAGCTGCTGCTATGCTATGGTAGTTGTGCTGTTGCCGCCTGAAGCCAATCTGCCACAGCAAGCTCTGTGCGCCTGCCTGCAACTCCTGGTGTTTGTTGGCTTGCATGGGAAGCACGGCTGCTGACAGTGCTATGATGTTGTACTGCTGGTGTACTGCTTGTGTCGCGCTGTGCCGTGCAGCTGAAGGAGCAGGGCAAGGTGGCGCCGCCTCCCGCAGCGGAGGAGAAGAAGGATGAGGAGGAGCCCGCCTTCAAGCCGTTTGTAGGGAAGGGGCGCAGCTTGAAGGGATGAGGGGTTGGGCGGTGGCAGGGGTACAGCCTGACGCAGCATACAAAATTGCCGAGAACCGATGTGGTGCCTCTGGCCCCAGCGTTGAGGGTGATGGTCAATATTGGCAGCAGTGAAGCATGTAGCCGCAGCAGGCCCCATTCTTGCTGCTGTGCTCAGCTGGTGACTGGGTGGTGTGGCGGGGCCGAGGCCCTGCGCAGCATCAGGTGGTGCAGGGTTCATGCTCGACAGAGCCACCAGCTGCCCGCTGTTTTCGGTTTGAGCAGTTGGCATAAATCGCATGGATGGCGGCGAAGTTCTGGCATAGGTTGGTGATGGTAGGGGTTGCTACGGGCGTCGTCAGCTGCTGTGTCTGCCGGTGGCTGACCTCATCATTGTTAAAGAGTTGCAGGAACACGCTTTGCGAAGCACAGTGCAGCAAAATTGTCACGACAGATGTGCTAATGATGGCAGGCGCGGGCCATCAGCGGGCAGCGGTGTGCTAGGAGCATCTGCTGGTGCACACCATTGCATTGGCATGCATATGCTACTGCTGCGCTTCCCTGCTTGGTTACTCTTGCTGTTGCTTATTACATTGGCTCACACAATGTAGGCGGGCGCCCCATACCATGTGCAAAGACCCCTTGTCAGAAGCCAAATGATTTGCAAGGCTTTGAGGACAGATACAGTTACAGACAGTGGACTGCCTACGCTTCAACGTCGCTAGTTGCAGCCAGCCCATCATGCATAGCTGAAGCTCACGTGCACAGCCAACACACAATCACTGACCGGCCCAACCGCACACCAACGTGCCTGTGGTGCATGCAGCACTGGCGCAAGCGCTGCTTAGCGCACCCCGGGATGCACCCAACGCAAAAGCAGCGATTGCATTGCAATGGCAGCAGGGCGGAAAACCACATTCCACATTTTGTTCCCCATGTAACTTTGGCCGTTTGGGGAGCCAATGACAGGCTCATTGGGCAAAGCGCAAAACAGAAGCAAGCCCGGAAAAGACAAAGGACAAAGCCATCCCTACCAGATATTATCCTAACCAGTGGCTACTACCCACACACTCATGCGATCTACGTGCTGCTTTTGGACGCCCACACGTGTCACACAGCACACCAGGCCTCATGGTGCCTGGCTGCATGACAAGCACAACTACCCGTTCGCAACGTGCATTTTGTACACAGCGCATCATGATTCGATCATAGATGGGCATGGTTGCTAGGATGCGGCAGGGCTCCCAAGCTGAATTGCAGCCTCACCCAATACAAGCAACTTAACTGAAACCACCCAACGCATACAACATGTGGCAAAACATCTCAACCTAACATATCACTTGTTGATGCGGTGCTGCCAGCAGCTGTTGTCCCCAAGCACAGCATCATAATGCTCATGATGTCATGCTGTAGGGTGCACTGGAAAAGAGCCTCATGCGGTATGCTCAGCTAGGCTAGTGATGTGCAGTGATGCCAGCGGCTGGTGTGATGCCAGTTCGTTGTGCACAGCGCTGTCACTACACAAAGATGCCTGCTCGCTCTTGCACTGCCAGCCGCTGGGGTGCACAGGACGTGGCAACACTCCGGTTGTAATGGGACTGCACTACAAGCTTGGTGGTGCATGTTGCCATGCAACCCAGGTTGATGTAGCATGCGGCATGCATCAGCGCTTGCCCAGCTGGCCAGACACTGCCACCACCTGCGGCGCAGGCGCAGTTCCTGCTGCAGCAACACCCGCATCAACACCAGCAGCTGCCGCCACTGCCGCCGTGTGTGCAGCGTTCACTCCATTGGCTGCTGCCTTTGCATGCTCCTGCACTTGGTCGTCGTCTGCGTTTGCGCCTCCCGCCACGGGCGGCTCGGGCTGGACGTAGCCAATCCCCAGGTATGCATCAGCGGGTGCTGTCACGTTGGCCTGCGCTGCAAGTGCTGCATCCATCCAGCGCAAGCGGGCAATGGTCCACTGCTGCAGCTGGGATGTCTCCGAGTCAAACATGGCCTGCCAGGTGGGGTAGGCGCGGCCGTACGCGGGCCGGTTCAGCGCATTTGACCATCTGCACGGCAGGAGGGCACACACGGGTGCACGACGCTTTGGAGGCACTGAGAGAGCATGGATCTGGTGCTAACCAAACCAAATGTGGACAATGGATGCAGGGCGTACTGGTGTTCGAGTGCTGCACAGAGGGCAGTGCCTGGGCAGGCTTCACGGCATGAGGTGCAGTCATGCTCACGCTGCATGCTGCTGTCCAATGCACCTGGGGTCCTTGTTTACTGTAGCGCGCCAAGTAAAACAGACTAGTCAACACACACTGCAATGACAGCAGGCTGGGCCTGCTGTTGCTGCGGTCGCTGCTGCTGCTGCTGCTGCTGCTGCTGCTGCTCCTGCTGCCAGCAGAACATCGTTCTGCTTCATTCTGCGTGTCCTGCCTGCCACCCACCTCTGGTAGTTCCTGCTTGCTGGCTCGTGCAGCAGCTGCTTCAGCTCCGCAATCTGCCCGGCAAACCACTCGTTGGTCAGGTTGCCACCCGGCGCACGCAGCTGCTGCCACCGCGCTGCAGTGTAGTTCCTGAACAGCGGGTCCTGCGGCAACACAAGCCACAACCGCAGCAGAAGATCATGACGTGAAATCCAGCAAGCAGGTCAGCATAGTGTCTGTTGGGAAGCAGGCGGATGCACAACGCTGTCTCCCAGCCTATACAACACTTTTGGGTGGCAGCACCACATGGCACAAACCTCCCCTGCCTTTACCACCCTTTGCTGCCCCTACCTATACTCTTGCCTGCCACAAGACCACCTCTCTGCTGCCCTTGTCCCCCCTGCATGCACCACCCTCCGCTGCCCCTGCCCTGCCCCCGCACCTGCCACAGCCGTCTGTACCACTGGCTGATACCGTCCAGGGGGTCCACCTTGCAGCGGCCCCTGTCCTGGCAGACGTTGAAGCGCCAGCCGGCAGCAGAGATGGCGCTGCCGCCACTGGTGCCGTTGCTGGAACCCAGCTGCTGGAAGCCTGCGCATGTATGTGCGTGTTTGAAGTGGGGAGGATCAGAAACAATACTTGTAGTAGGGCCGGATGAGTCCTTACAAGAGAACTTTCAGACCCTAAACCAGGCATGTCCTTGTCCTTCTTCACATACACACACAAAAGAAAAACTTCTGAAGCGTCGGACTTGTAACTTGTGACAAGGATACTTCATGGGAACCCATGTTGTCAGGCGTATTACTGCAACCCACTATGGTTGCGTATAACAACCAACTTGAAAGACAACCAGGACTGCTGCTGCTGCTGCTGCCGCTTCCAGCTCGCTGACCAAGGATTCTTGCGCTCACCCTCGATGGGGAAGCCGCAGCACATGCCAAAAGCCTCATTGTAGTCCTGCAACAGGCAGCCCAGAAACAGCGCCGGGACAGCGGTTGCCCTGTTACATGGCCATGTTGTGCACAACCTGAATAGCTACAGCATACGTTGCAGCCGCCCTGCCAACCCAGTTGTCACCAGGCCACGGACCCTGTCAGCAAGGGTCCTGCACACAAGCCAGCGGTTTGCAGACTCGTGTTTCGCACAGTGCATGCTGCCGCTGGCAGCCCGGGGCGCGCCACCCACCCACAGCGGCCCGATGACCAGCGGCCCCGCCCTGTCCTTGTGCAGCTTCACGCTGCCCCTGTAGCCGTCGGGGTTCTTGGTCACCTCTGTGGCCAGGAAGTAGTCGGCGGCAGCGGGCACGTCCAGCAGGCCCGTCATGTTGGCCGTGCCGCGTGCCAGCAGCGCAGCCTCAAAGGCGTTCATCCACCTGCAGCAGGCAGGGGCCAGGCCAGGCAGGCGCAGCTAAGCAGGCTAGCATAGCACTGCTGACAGTTAGCAGCCACAGTCAGCACAGTTGCCACCACAATGCCAGGCACGTCAGGCAAAAGCCCACCAGTCGGTTCCCGCTCAGAGCGCTGCTGCGACTGCTGCTGACGCTGCTGCCTAACCTTCTACTGCCTGTGATGCTTCGGGCACTGCCGTGTTTCCAGCTCAAAACATACTCCTGAGGAACAAGCTTCACCTTCTACGGCTTGCCACTCTGTGTACGCTGCAACCCTGCCTGCAGTGGGGCAGGGCCTGCCGTACTCCTCTGTGCCTGCTCACCCTTGCTGCACAAATGCAGTTTTTCTATATCGTACTACTTCAAGCGCCTGCTGCCTGCTGCTGTGTCAGCTATGCAGCAGCCCTCATTCTGCGGCTGGCTGGCAATTGCTCGTGGGTTGTACCCGTGCTGCGTGCAGCTGATGCGCGCCTCTCACCTGGACAGCCACGCCACCGTCTGCTGGTCGGCGTTGTTGGGGTAGTCCACCACCATCACCAGCTGCGTCAGGCGCTGGATGAACACGGGGTCGCTGCCTATGTCGATGTTGTCATTTTCATAAGCGAACATGAAGCCGCCTGCAGTGCAGCAGTAGCCACAGGAATCATCAAGCAAAGGGCACCAGTAGCTGCAGCTGCTCTGCACAAGGCAGCTCGTTGTGATGGCATATATACAGAAGTGACGGCCCTGCATGCTGGCGCCCAACCACACGGCTGGCAGTAACAGCACGTCAGCAGATGACAGCACAGACAGCGCACAACCCTGCCACCGACATCAGCAGGCAGTAAAGCGCGTGGCACAGTCAGGGACTCGAGCAGGGCACCGAGTGGCAGCTGTCGCGTCTTGCCGCGCAAACAGTGGCTGCTGTACGGGCTGTGCACTGCTCCTGTGAGGCTTGCTTCTGGCCTGTGCAGCAGCTGTTGAGGAGGCAGAGGCTGCGAGGCCAGCTAAAGCAGCTCGCAAGCAGCAGCAACCCTGGACTGCTGGCATGCAGCTTCGGCCGCCTGCAGCTGCAGTGTGCCACGCACCTGATGGGTCGACTGCCGGGTCATACTTGGCGATGGGCACCCTGTGCTTGTCCCGCGTCACAGGCTCCTGCAGCATGTACACGCCCCAGTAGTGGTTCATGCTGAGTGGGGTGTTGGGCTCCTGCAAGGACAGCACAGCAAGCGCGGCGGCAGAGCAGCAGCAGCGCAGCAGCGACAAGCTCCTTCAGTGATGACGTCTCCCTGAGAGTCGCCGAACGTTGCCACAGCCATGTGCTGATCATGGCCTCCGCATCTGTCATCAGACCAGACACGGCAGTCTGCACCACCTCCATGCCGGATCACTGCCTGAAGCCCTCCACACACACAAAGAAGACAGCGTGGAGAGGTGGGTGTGCTGCAGGTGCGCCTCAGCGCTGTGCTCACCGTGTTGAGGAAGAGCTCAAAGTAGCGTGTCCTGCTGGCGTAGCGGCCCATTTGGCGGCCCATGTTGTAGGCCAGCCAGTTGCGCATGCCCAGCGTGCGGTCGTTCTCGGGGCCGTGCAGCACCCAGTTGTGCTCACGCGGGAAGCCTGGGGAGCCAGCACCACGCGCAGCGCCCACCAGCAGCAGCAACAGCGTGAACATAGAGCAAGGAGACGTGGGAGGCCAGCATGCGAATTCCACGTGTCATGTGCGGGCCTTCCCAAACGCAACACAATGGGTGGTGTCAGAGAGCCAGCAGCAGCAGCAGCAGAGTACACAGAGCCAGGGAGCACGGACACCTGGCACACTACATAGGCGTGAGCGGCAGCAGCAGCAGCAGCAGCAGCAGCAGCAGCAGCAGCAGCAGCAGCAGCAGCAAATTGCTGCAACTGCAGGTACCGGAAGCATTTTCATCTGTCAAAGATCACAGTTTTATATGTGCACAGCTGCGTTGCAGGTGGTGTCTCAACGCTGCCACCGGTGGTACCATCAGTGCTGCAGTACAGCACCCTTCCACAAGCACTTTGTGTTGAGGTGATGTCTGTCAAATAGCAGCGTGCAAAGGCAGCAGCGTGCAAAGACGATGCTGCTGCAGCGCTTCATTTTCTCCAAATGTTGTGGTGAGCCGCCATGCCGCTCACCCAGCAGGCCGACCTTGTTGTCTTCTGCCGTGCTCAGGTTGGCCGACTGGTCTAGCGTGCGCAGCGCAAAGCTTTTCTTGGCGTACAGTCGCGCTGAGCTGGAGCCACGCACACGCAGACGCACCGCCAGATCATCATAGTCCACACCGTCTGCAGCAGCAACAGGAAAAGCAACGAACCGGCATGCAGTAACAGGATGCAACGCAGAGCTGCAGCACAGGGTGTCCAGCTGAAGTGCAGCCAACGGAAGTGCAGCGGCATGGCCACTTTACTATGACTGCAGTCAGCGGCAGTGGCAGCAGTGTGACGTGTGGAAGCAGCAGACGGTGGTGCTGTGGGCTGCAGGTGACCGCAGTTGTGGGTGCTGGTGCATATGCGGAGGTCAAGCCGGGCTTGCAGGTGCGGAAGCCAGGCAGGCACGCGGCAAGGTTCAAGCAGGCAACAGGGTTTGCCTGCTACAGTGTGCGGGCTTGGCCTAAATCCAAACAGCAACCAACACATCTCGTGCCGGGAGCAACTGCACACTGTGAGCTTTCAAGCCCCTGCTGGTCTCTGCGCCTACCACAGCAAGCACTCCCACCCGACCATGCACCAACCTGGTGTGGCACCGCAGGTGCACATCACTGCAGGCATGTTGGGTCCCCTGCCCAGCAGCTGTGCCTGCGCGGGCGTGACCCTGCCCGCCATCTGCCCTGTGTCTGCCAGCTGTATACTGATCACAGGGATGGTGCTGCTGAAGTTGAGCACCTTCAACTGCGCACAGCAACCGCCATTGTTACTGCTTGTATCATCAGTGTTCTCAGGAGTGATGCTGTCTTCAGAGCCGGTCGGGATGATCTGTTGGGCTGCAGCACAGCCAGCTGCCAGCAGAACGAGCAGGGCTGCAGCTGGCAGCAGCACAGATCCAGCTGCCCTGCCCGCCATAGCTGTTTGGAAAAAGAGCTGTTAGCTTCACGTGCGGGTGTAGCTTTGTCAGTGCACGAGAGAGGAGAGCAGGCAATTGCAAGGTCACACGTGAATGCTGTATCAGGCAGTGCTAATGTTAAATGCTCAACGCTCCGTTGAATCAAGGAGCCGTGCGTGCAAGGACTCTTTGGCAGCTACAACCATCTTCTGTGCAGTGAAAGACTGCCAAACACCTCAAGTAACGTTCACCGGCGGGTGCATTGGACAAGCAGTGCCAACTGTACAGGTCCGTCGGAGCGGCTGCTGGTGACTACTCACATTCAGGCAACAATTGCTATTTATTTATTAGTCTATGTAAGAAATAAATAAAAGCCGCATGAGCGTCTCAAGGGGTGCGTTTGTATCAAGTCCCTATCACGGAGGCGGGACACGAGCTTGGTTCGTAAGCTTGCACTTGAGCTCTTCTTTTACCTATCACATTCCCGCATGCTTTTGCAGTAGCTGGTAAATCCTGTTGCTGGTCCGCCTGGGGTGCAGCTCACAAAGTGGCAGATCTCTAGAGGCCTAGTTGCAGCAGTAGTGCACCAACACCTCCAGGACACCTGAGCAGAGGTGCAACAGCATGTAGCAGCTGCTGCAGTCCCTGAAGACGAACTATACACGTGCGCATATTGCAGAGGTGCTAGCTGCAGCAAGTCAGCACCAACAACAAATGTAGAGACGTGGCAGTACTGCTGCAGCATGCAGCACAGCTTGAGGAGCGCATGCTTGCATGCATGCATGCATGCCCCTGCGCAGGGGCTGGTACATGCACGTGCGTTCGCGCACGCAGCCACGTCTGCGCAGAGCAGGCGGTGCATGCTGCGCAGCGCAGCTCTGCAGAGGCAGCAACTGCGAAGAACGCGGATGTGCAGGTGCAGCGCTGCCTGGCTAGCAAGGGGTTGACGCTGCGCATGCAGCATGACGTCATTCAAGCGAGCAGCCTACTGTGCCCACTGTGGCCTACTGCGGTGCATGCGGCAGCATAGCAGGCAAAACAAGGCTGCGACAGGCAGCGCTGTTGAAGCTGCAGTGTGCGGAGCAGTTTGTCAGCAGCTGCAAAGTGTTGCAACAACAGGAATGCCGGCTGCCAAACAGGTTGTGGCAGCTGCCCTTGCAAGCTTCTGGCAGGCCAGGGGCGGCATTTGACGGGTGCCACACTGCTGCTTGCTGCAGGCTTGCTGTTGCAGTTTTGGGGTGGGGCACAGCCGCAGTCTGATAACGACAAGGTATCAGCAGCTGCAATGCTTGCAAACATGCAACATGAAGTGGGTGAAACTTGAATGGCCAGTTTGCAAACACGTGGTTGAAAAGCGCGAACTTAGCTGGCATCCTTGTTGAATGCAGTTGGACTGAAAGTGACACGCCCTACAGCATACTGTTGTAGTTCAGCATGTGGTGTACCTCACACTCTGTGCAACTTGCTGGTAGTCCTGGAGTCTAGGAGCTGGTTCTGTCTTTTGCACTGCCAAGGCTACAAAATGGATGCCGTCTGCAACTCATTGACAGGCTAATCTAGAGCGAAATTCTACTACTCTGGCAGATGCCGTTTCATGAAAGTTTAAGCAAAGGCCGTCGCCAATGTCGACCAGGTGTCGCTGAATGAGTGTTCTGGGCGGCAGGTGAAGTTTGGCGGGAGGTGTAGATCTGCAGATCTGGTCGAAACAATTCCTGTTTAGCGGCCTAAATGCATTCAAATTCACCTGAAAGTTGGTCGGAGCCCATTTATAGTCAAATCGGAGCCTTCTGCTCCTGGGTGGTGACCCGCCAATGTGGTTGCAAGCGCTGAGCACCGGTGCCAGGTACCAGGCCGGACCCCATTTGTGCAATGTCTTGCTGGCGGCTCTGAATGCATGCACTGCGGCAAATGAAGTGTTGTGTAGAGCGCTGGCAGGAGGCACAGGTCACCCATGCCAATGGTTCTGTGATGTAACAAGCAGCAGCACTTTCTGATGCAGAAGGGCATAAGGTCCCATAACGGGGTGGTATGTAACGAGGGTGTCGTCTTGTAACTCGTAACCCAACAGCGAAACAGAGTCACCAGGCCCCTTCCATGCAACGCTGCAGCTGCATTGGCATCTGTGAGCAATGCTGGCTCCACCCACTGTAATGCTCCGCTTGTGACACCGTGGCACAAGTATGTGCAGAGCCTGCTGTGCAAGTATGGTGTGAATGTTGTGACCGCGGAAGGCAGAGCCAGTGCGTGCAAGAGCCATGTCAACAAGCAGGTCAAGACACTACATGCTGAAAGGATTGCATGTGAAACGTTGGAACACTCCACTCTGAGTCGGTATGTGGCTCATGTGCATCCCTCTCATGTTGATGCTATGGGTTTCAGGAGGCCTAGGCCGTACTTGCGTTCAGTGGCAATTCCACGTGGTATTGAATTGCTGTTGCGTGTTCGTATGGGTTGTCTGTGTGTACATGAGCGTACTGGTCAGTTTGGCGGTCGCAGAGCTAACTCCACTTCAGGATGTCCTTGTTGTGGTGCAGAAGTTGAGTCTTTGTCACACTTCATGTTTGATTGCCCTGCTACTTCTGCTCAGAGGGATAGTATGTTTGCTGAGATCAGATCCCTGCCTGGTTGCGCTGAAAAGTTGCGCAGCGTTTTGTCCATGGCTGATTCGTCAATTAAGGTGTTGCGTTTTGTATCTGATGATATTTGGGGCAGTTCTGGAAGATGTCTGATGGTGTCACCGTGTATTACTGCTTTTCTTGTCAAGTCTTGGGATGTGCGCAATGCATGCAAACATTCTGGAGCAGTGCTCCCTCCTCTTTCCGCCCCGGTGGGGCGCGGGGCCGATGGCGCTGATGCTATGGCTTGAATGGGTAATATGATGATGATGATGATGATGATGCTCCGCTGGATGCACTGTTGAGCACGTTGAAAGCACCAAAATCCAGTGATTGTCCTTTGGGGGCACCATGGTGGTTGGCCAACCCTTCCGCGTACAGGAAGCAAAACACGATGGCTGTTCTATCTTTTAATTTCCCTGTGTCGTGCCGAGGTTGCAGCGCTCACTGAGCTGTAGCCGCCAACTGTCACGTTGTGTAGGCCACCCTGCTTGCATACACCTTCATTGACATGCATGCAGTGCTGTGTCCGTAACACATCATGGTCGTTCGTACCATGGTACTGGCCAGTACCATGGTACGAACGACCATGGTACGAACGACCAAGCCACGTTGTGCCAGCTTTCCACAAGCTTGGACCCCACAAGCCTAGTCACAATGAAGCAGTCAGCCGCTGACTGCCTGTTGTAAACCAGAAGTGTGTGGCCCCGCCCGGCAAATGTGACAGCCTGTCTCAACCAGAGCACCTCAACATCAGCGGATGGCCATCTGTGCACATCACCACATGGTGGCGAGCCAGCAGCAGGCTATTCAACACCAGCAAAAGACCACACAAACTCAACCTGCCACTTGCCTGTTAAAATACTGCACGGAGCTGCGACAACACTTGACGATCTGAACAAACATCCTCCAACGCTTGAACAGCCAGCAGCAATGCCACAAGCACTTGTACACACTATTCTTTTCATAACATTTACCGAGTGGGCCCGCTAATGTAGTTGCGTCAACAGCAAGCAAGGTGCATGAGCTGTTCGATCGCATGCACCAATGCAATTGCAAATCACCAACAGCTGTGGTGCACATCCCCAGGCAAGTGTGACCTGCACCACCCAACAAGGTGCGCCCAAATGTCTGCGCACGTGTACAAGCAGCACGCATGTAAACATGTGCATCCACGCAACCTGATTTGCACCTGCGTCTGCACCGCAAACATGCAACTACAACAAGTCCTCCCGCATGCGGGCTTCCTGCTCTGCAATATGCTTCACCCATTAGAACCCCGATTGGTGTCTCAAGGAATAACACATGGCTGCTATTTTACTGTACATCATCATGTGCACTAGCTGCTGTTACACCAAAGACCTACGGCAACATACCCATATGTGCCCATGAGCTGCTTCAACCCGCAGCACCCCACATGGTGCAGTCTGTGAGCCGGGAAGACAAACCATGTGATGTGCATCAGAAAAGCCACACAAGTGGTCCAACAAACACACCGACGTGTTGTGACGCTACTATGGCACGCTCAGCTAGCTGCTGTTGTACAGGGACCATATCCATTGGTACGCACAGCTGTGGTACAAGGTGTGCTGCCATGAAGCACCACGAGTGTGCAACCTCCCAAACAGCCAACAGCCAACATGCAAACAAACGTTGGCTGCCAAACAACATGCCAAATCTTAGGCTGCTGGCCACAACAGCAGCATCCATGCTCACCCTCAGCGTCAACCTGTGCTGTGCGGGAGCACTGTTCACCACAACCAGAAACAATTGCAGCAGATGCAATCGGCGCACCGCCCTCTTTTAAACCAACACCCTCTGCACTTGTGGGGCGTGAGCGCCAGCCTACATGCCACAGGCGGGACATGCAGGCGACACTCACATCAACCACTGCGCAAGTAGCAGCTGACTTAAAGGACCCAAACAGCCCTGGCGCGCATGGCTGGCACTGCCACAAAAGCCACGCACCCTCACATGGCCAGCTGACCTCCCACCGACACAAGTTACACCACTCACCAGCCACTGGCTGAGCCCAACCCGACCAACCTCTTCACCGGTAAGGGATGTATGGGTCCACTGTCGGCTCGCTGAGCAGCGTCTCTGGGTCGATGTATGCAGGGCGGCTGTAGCTGCTGTCGCCACCGTGCACAAAGTGATCCCCAAACACAGCGTAGATGCCGCCAAAGGCGAGGCTGATGGCCAGGATGAAAGGCACAAAAGCCAGGAACACGCTGGCGCCCAGCTTCAGCAGCTCAGACGCACGCGGCAGCAAGCCCTGGCAGTGAGCCAAGGTGGGGGGAGGGGGAGGCAGCAGCACATGAGGTGTGTGTGCGCTTGTACATACTGCAGAATGGCATGACCATTAGGTGCAACAGAGGGCAGCTACTGCAAAACTGAAACTCACACAGCATTTGGTGGCAGTTGCAGCTGCTGCAACTGATACAAGTAATGGGCGTGCCCCAATGGGGCACAAGCAGAGCACAGCTGCCCCTAGACACTTCTGTGAATGCTACATGATGCTGCTACAGCTGCTATGATGCTGCTACAGCTGCAGCTGCTACTGCCACTGCATTTTCACACAGCTGCGCTCTGACACAAAATGGGACCCGCAGCAGCTACCCCTTGCCACTGCTGTAGTAATGCCGCTGTCCCTGCCATTGCCCATGCCAGCGATGCCACCGGCTGCTGCCAGTGCTGCTTTTCCAAGGCCTGGCTGCCAGTGCTGCTGCCAAAGGCGCACCTCTAGCCCCTCGTTAACCAAGGCTATGCTGCGCTGGCGCTGATCGCCGCCCGAAACGTTTGTGTCTGCTGTGCGTGTCTGGGTGGCACTCTGAAAGGGGCTCTTGCTGGTGGAGGTGGAGGCGCCTGGGCCTGCAGGGACAGCATGCATGGACAAGAAATGCAGGGGAATACAGGCACATAACAGCATGACAGCTGCTGCTACCTGCATCCAGGGCGAGCAGTACATTCTTACAAACGCTGGGGTCGCACGAGTGGTAGAAAGCCAGATGATATGCACATTGGTTCAAACGGTGCAGCAACTCGAACATTCATTACTACTGCTGCGGGAGGGTCATTTGAGGTGAAAATGGTGTGATTGTGCTACAAGCGGTTTTAGGCACCCATGCTGTTGCCGCTGCTGCCACCGCTGCTGCCACCGCTGCTGCCACCGCTGCTGCCACCGCTGCTGCCACCGCTGCTGCTGTGAACATGCTGCTCACAGCTGTGCTGCCTGGCTTCTCACCGCCGCTGTCCCGCCCGATGTCTGCCATGTCCACGCTGTCAAGACCTCGTCGCTTGATCTCCTCAGCAAACATGGACTCCATGTCGTTCGGCTGGTCTGCGTACATCAAGGCATTCAGGGCAGCAGTTGTGGCGAAAGCCCTACCATGCACCATCCAACAAGCACACCCATGCGGAGGCTGTCAAGCAGCAAGACATACTTGTTGTCTTACCTTGCTCTTGAGCATAAACGAACACACTGCGTCTGCACTTGCATGACCCTCTGTGCAATGTCGAGCCCAAGTGCCTGACGACCGCTCTGCTGTTGCATGCGGGCTGTCTTGTTGGTGCTGGTTTAGATCTGATCATACTGTGTATCGCCCCGCTCATGGTGTTCTGTCTGCAAACAAAATTGCCTGGTGGTGACTGTGCAATCCTGACCACGGTCGCTTGCATTTGGAGCAGGTCCGACAAGCGGTCTTAAACAACGCCCGTTAGACGTAAAGGTCGTATCTCGCTCAAGGCCACGCACGCACCGGCAGTAACAGCTTTCAAGCTGTGACAGCTATGGGTGCACGACCTGGCTTACGCTTGAAAACCCCGTTCATGAGTTAGTTGCGCATGGTAGGTGCACCTTGGCGAATTGCACCGTCGACAATGCATCCAGTACCCAGTACCAAAAAAAGACGATGAACAGCTCCCATGATCACACGCCATCGCCCTTTGCTAATGAAGTTACCAAGTTAAAACGATGCGCTTGGAGAGTTGATCAAGTTGCAGTGGCAAAGTAAATACGGCAGGCTGCACACAGATAGCCGTTGTCCTTCCTGGGTGCCGGTACGAGGCCAAGTAGCCCCTCGCACAGCAACGAGCAGGTCATCAGACGTCGATAATCAATGGAAGGCGTTGGCATGTCTGCAGCAGCAGCTATCAGCCCGGAGCTGCTGGACGATCTCCACCAGCACACAGCAAACTACCCAAGCACTGCAAAGGCAGCAATCCTTGAGCTAGCAGACATGTGGGCAGAACTGGAGACGCCATGTGACGTGCAGCATCAGGAGCTGGCTGATGTGCTCAAGGCAGTGCGCGACTGCTGGGCTGGCGCAGTGAGCAGCGTCCACCAGCGGCAGCAGGCAGTGCGTGACGCCATCCAGCACATGCTTGCTGAGATGATGCAAACCAAAGAGGCGCTGGGGACAGCAGCTGATCCAGCAGCAGAGGCAGAGCTGGCGCGGCTGCAAGTAAGGCGAAATCTGCTGGGCAGGTCAAACCTGGCTAGCCATATGTTTGACCATGTGCCAGCAGCAGGGCAACGCCTGACAGCAAAGCAGCTGTTTGAGCTTCAGCACTGGGCTACAGCTCTGTACATGACGGCACACAGCTACACGCCCAGCACTTGAGGGCGTAGGCGCTTTCTTCAGTGCAGGGGACTGACAGCATTGTTTGTGAACAATATCAGTTGTACAGCCCGGTGGCCTGTTGGTTGTGTAGCATTTTGCCGCGCACGTACACACACCAGCACAAGTAAAACTCCTCGACATCTCAATGCATCGTGTCTCAACAAGCATACATCCCTTGCCGTGTGCCATCTGGGCCTGCAGGGCAGCCGCAGTGCGCACAAAACGCTGCGGGCATGGGAGCAGGACGTGTTTCTGCAGTCCAAGTACTGGCAGAGGCAGAAGCTGGCACGCGTGGCCGAGTATGAGGAGCTGCAGGTGACTGCATCTGCAGGCAGGGGCATGTGAGACAGCCGGCATGTCGCATGCTGCGTGCTGCCCGGTGCACTTGCCACATTGCCTGCCGCAGTGCGTGGATGCTGCTGCTCCTGCTGATGCCTGCTGAGTGTGCTGATTGTGGCCATCCTGCGCAGGCGCGCATTGGTGTGCTGCGACGGCTGTGTGGCCTGGCGCCGCTGCCTGGCTGCATCAAGCCAGACATCACCAGCAGCAACATACAGTTCCTGAGGCTGGAGCAGGAGCGACTGGCAGTGGAGAAGGTGCGGCCGCTCACTGGCCGGCGGGTGCTGGCAGCAGATGAGGCGAAGCACTGCGTGTGCACGCACATGTCAGCAGTGGAAACATGCACACAGGCGCCGAGCCTTGACCCCGGCATGCACCACACCTGGCTCCTGAAGCAGCAGCAGGTGAAGTTACTGCGCATTTGTAGAGCACACGCCAGGGCTGCCCAGCTTCTGTCACCAGGCGACATTGCTGCCGCTGCCGCTGGTGCATGTGCAGGAGCGCCGTGAAGACCTGCTGCGCCGTCTGCTTGGAGGCCTGGCTGAAGTGTGTGGGGACATAGGCGAGGACCACAAGGCAGCAGCAGCAGAGGTGCACGCCAGCCTGTCATACATCTGGTGAGCACAGCAGCAACGGCACGAGGCAGGCCAGCCAGCAGGCGCACACCACATCCGCTGCTGCCACCTTTTGCTGCGACTTGTCTCAGCCGGCAATCTCACTGCTCAACCTGATTGACGCTTTCTGGCCAACACTGCTGTTTCACGACAGCCAAGCAGCCCTTGCATGGCGATGCCTTGCTGGTTTGACTGGTTCCCAGCTTCTTGCACAATTTCATTCTGCCCTGAACACTCTTCAAGCTGGCGTGTGCCTGGACTGTGGATGTTGCATGCAGCTGCTTGCATGCAACACTACACAGCAATACCATGTGCACGTCTGAGGGGGGCACCCCACCCCACTGTGCTGCTGCTGGTGCGTCAGGGACGAGGAGGCATCCAGGGTGGTGCGCGACATGTACAGGCTCAGCAGCAGCTACGCAACCAGTGGTGGCGCGCCTGTGGACCTGAGCGACACCACCATCAGCAGGCTCAGCTCAAAGCTGCAGGCCATGAAGGACCTCAGGGTGAGAGGGCTGGGGAGGAAGGGGCGGGGAGAAGGCGGACACCGTGGTGCCAGGCGTGGTGGGGAGCTTGCAACACCTGCTGCTGCAGCTGTGTTTGCTGTTTTGTTGGCGATTGTCGCACTCCGCTGCGCTCCTGCGCAGTCAGTGTCAGGCACAGACGGACGCTTTGTCAGCCCGGTACAAGCGCTCACCCGCAGGTGTTGATGCTGTTGCATCCAAGTCTGCATGGTGGTGGACACTGTCCTGCCA
The DNA here is from genome assembly GCA_014080715.1 of Scenedesmus sp. NREL 46B-D3. Taxonomy (NCBI): domain Eukaryota; kingdom Viridiplantae; phylum Chlorophyta; class Chlorophyceae; order Sphaeropleales; family Scenedesmaceae; genus Scenedesmus; species Scenedesmus sp. NREL 46B-D3. The sequence continues at coordinate 99,014 of JACERP010000010.1, read as the reverse complement.
CTGCTGTTGCCGCTGCTGCCTTGTACGCAGTCTGCTCGTGCCACGCATGCTGCTGAGGTGCTGGGTGTGCTGCACAGCCTCTGGGACGCCACCGCTGTGCCTCCAGAGGAGCGAGCACACTACGTCAAGTTGATGGCCGGCAGCCTGCGCCTGCACGCACGCAGCCTAGAAAAGGTGACAGAGCACGGTGGTGTTTGCTGTAATACTGCCGTTGGCCCTTGGCAGAGCGCCTTCTGAGCAAGCATGCATGCATGGGTTGCGTACGTCTGGCAGACATCAGGATTGTATGACTTACAGCGAACCCCCCATGCGTATGAGCACCGAGCAATGACCAAGTCATCGCCATGAGATGCAGGCCAAAGACCAACACCACACAGTTCTCCTGCTGTCGTTGCTGCTTCGTCTGTCGCTGCAGTGCCAGGCTGCGGTGCACCGCCTGGAGCACCTGCAGCTGCAGCAGATGCTGGACCTCATCAACGCGCGAGCCGACGAGCTGCGGTCGCTGTGCGCTGACAGCCACGTGGCTGAGCCAGCAGGGCTGGCTGAGGCACTGCAGGCGGTCAACGACGACACGCGCAACCCTGGTGCTGCTGCCGACCTGTTGGCCAAGCTGTGTGCCATGCTGGGGGAGGTCAAGGTGGGACACGACCTTGAGCTCTTTGGCGACACCACGCTGCTTGCCCAGCATGAGTGCTTTTCTTGCTGCAATCTCCTATTTCAATGCCTGTCTGCAAACACTGCAATTGTTTGCCTGCGCACACTCCGATGACTCTTCCATCATGTTTCTCATGTGGGCTGAGCCTGCAGGTGCTGACGGGCAAGCGAGCGGCGATCATAGGCGCCATCAGGGAGGTGCAGGCTGCGGTGGCCGAGGATGCCTGGCTGGAGGACTACGAGGCGGATGAGGGGCGCTACAAGGTGGGCAGGCCACCGCAGGCACGGCTCGGCCGCATGCGGCACACTGCCTGACACCTGGCTGTTGCAGAGGCGCTGCCAAACCAGCTGGTTGCCAGCGCCGCGTCCGGCGCCCTCACGGCCCTGCTGCTGTGTGCTGCGCTTCCGTCCGTGCCTGGCCAGGGCCGTGACGCCAACCGCAAGCTGCAGCGTGCTATCAGGGCCAAGAAGCTGCGTGAGCACCTGCCAGGCATGCTGAGCGAGGTGCGGGAGCGCCTGGCTGAGTGGCGCGGCAGCGAGGGCGCACCCTTCACCTACGACGGCAGGGACTATGAGGTGTGTACATGTGTGTGTGTGTGTGTGTGTGGAGGGGGGGTGGTGGTCAAAGGAGCAGTGCTGTGCAGCGAACCCTGGGCACGGCAGCACATTTGCAGCGGTTGCGGTGGAAAAGTGCAGCAGGTAGGCTGCAAAGATGCGCTGCATGGTGGAAGGTGCTCTCACGGCAGGCATCACATGACCTGCTGCTGGTTGCGCCTGAGTGCTCGCATGGATCTGGTTGCTGCTTGCGTACTTGCTCTTGTACCACGTGCAGTTTGAGGTGCTGGATGTGCTGCAAGCAGAGGTGGAGGAGGCAGCAGCGGCGCGCGCAGCAAAGGCAGCACGCTCCGCCAGCGCACGCCGCCAGTCCATCAGCAGCGGTGGTGCGCCGCCCGCGGCAGGCCTGCTGTCACCCGGCACGGGCGCGGCGCCGCGTCGCAGCACGCATGGCGGTGCTGGTGGGGTGGGCCCGCCGCCGCGGCCCTCCAGTGCGTGCGGCGACCAGGGCAGCCCTGGCGTGCGGCGCGCAGGCGGCCCAGGGACCCCCATGCCGCTGCGTGGCGTCAGCAGCCGCAGCCTGTCTGAGCGCCACAGCATCTGCGTCATCAGGTGAGGCTGCGTCGCGGGAGTGCGCGGCTGGTGGGGTGGCGCCCTTCCGTTCAACTTGTCGAGCAGATCGTGCTGGCTATATGTGGCTGCTGCTCAGCGGCGGTCCCTTTGTCTGAAGAGGTTCATGCCTGTGCTGCGTCGCACAGCCTTGCTAGAGCCAGGGGTAGGTGAGTGCTTGTCATGGAAGCAGCCCATCCACGTCATTGCACTGCTGCTGCGGCTGCGGCTGCGGCTGGTGTGTGTGCAGGCCCGAGCCGGGCGCAGCAGCCACAGGCAGCAGCACGGCCCTCAGCCGCAGCGGTGAGGTCCGGCTGCGGGGCAACACGCCAACAGCTGGCGGCAGGACAGCAGCCAGGACGGGACCTGGCAGCTCAAGCAGTGTCGCTGCTTGTGCAGCTGGCACGTCTGCTCGCAGGGCAGCAGGCACCTTCTCAGCCAGCTCCACCCCCAGGGGCAGCCCCATCGGCAGCAGCAGCAGCACACCAACACGGCAGCAGCTGCGCGCAGCGCTGGCAGCAGCTGCGGACAGTAGCAGCACTGGCACAGCAGTAGCTGTGCGCGCGCCAGCACGCGGCGCAGCAGCGGATGCTGCTGCAGGTGCTGGGCTGCGTGTCAGCACCAGCACCAAGCTTGACACCATCTTCAGGCGCAGCAGCGTGCAGCACCCTGTGGCAAAGCTGTGCGGCACAGCAGCAGGCAGCACCGGCGCTGGTGATATCAGGTGTGGGAGTAGGGTTGTGTGCTGGGCAGCAACTTTTGTTTTATTATTTTTGCGGCTGATTGCTGTCACTAGCATGCTCATTGTGGCAAAGCAAGCATACGCTGGTCGATTTGCTGCTGGATATGGTGCATTTTGTGGACGCTGCTCACACGCATGTTGACAGCCAGCCGTGGTGGTGACGCGTGCACGTGCTCACACAGGACGCCTGGCTCTGATGGCAAGCGCGGCAGGATTGGTCGTGTTGCAGGCAGCGGGCCAGACCAGGCACCTGCGGCAGACCAGGACAGGGACGCGTGAGCTTGCATGATGGCATGGCTCGACGCTGGCAAGCACTTGCACAGGTGAGCACACGAGCAGGGTGGCCAGTCCGCAGCACATCCTGCTGCAGCTGGTGATGTGCTTAAAATGCCTTGCACGTGCTGTGGTACAGCAGCAGAGTTGCAGGAGCAACTGGCGTCTGTTGCAAGTGGACACCCACCTGCAGGTTACTTGCGTGCTGCACAAACATTGCCCATGACTGCACAGCTCAACACCTGCCAATGCTGTGCTGCTCCAATCTGCGCTGCTCTGTACAGCAGGCTCCACTCATCATCATCATCATCATCATCATCATCATATTACCCATTCAAGCCATAGCATCAGCGCCATCAGCAGGCTCCACTGTGCCATTGACCACACTGCAATTGGCTGCAGCAGATGCGACTGCGTATTGATTGGCAAGTGGAGTCAGAGCAGTGAACATAGCTCTCCGCAAAGAGTAACATCCTGTTACATGCTACATGCACTACACCTGTTTCAGCTCACACTTGACATTGGATTTGGTGGTGTTTGGGCCCTCTGTGGTCTATACAGCAGTGTGTAGAAAGACAGGTACAGATGGCATTGCCGTGGTTAGATCCGTCATGGCTTACAGATGCTAATGGAATTTTGCATGAGGGAGGACGGGTGACTCTGCTTTGCTTTTCTGGCTGGGTAAGAGTGCTGCTAGAAGCAGCGCTGCTCCTTACTATGAGAATGGAGTTGTGAATCTGCCGTGAGCAAGTAGCTATTGTAATCATTCTCGATTGATACTCTAGTTTCCTGACTCTGTCATTATGGTATGATTATAGCTGATACGCATGCGTGTGTACAGGGGCTGTCCCAGAGAACAGTTTAAGACAGTTTTGCCAAGATCTAGTGTTGCCCTAGAGCGATGAAATCACCAGGTGTCTGAGCTGGCAGGCGATCCAGGTCGAGGAAGCATGTCGCTACGACAAAATTATGTTGTGTTGCGAGATAGTAGTAACTGATGAGAGCATTACATGGCTTGCAATGGTTCGACAGAGCTACAGCTGTTGCCCTGCTGCACAAACTGGGCCTGCTCAGCTCCCTGCTGTAGCCAGCTTCATCACTTTCCATGTGTCTCGCTTGATACAACGGCTAAGTACCTCAGCAGCGCCTGATAGGCCTGGCGGAGCTCTGTGAGACACTTAACACCTGGTTCAAGAACAAAGTGGCGCGCCGGTTTTGGCAAAGAAAGGCAGCCCCTCACAGCAGATGATAAGTCCCATTCACGCATTTCTATTATTTTGGCGTAGTAATCGTCCCGCTAATACCGCAAATTACGGTGTCGAACGTCAGCGGGGCCATTTTGGACTATTGCAGTCACGGCACGGCCTGGGTCTGCTTTCGTTGTTTGTTGGAGCGAAAGGGGTTGTACTGGGATTTGATCGCCACTGTTGTGCGGCAATCTGGAAAAGCGGGGCACTCAGATATGCAGGAAGCGCGGCAAGACACTGGCACCAGAGCAGGGCTTCTGGCGCGCGGCAAGGAGCAAGGATCAGGCAAGCAGAGTGGTAGCAACAAGAACTTGGGATGCGGTGGGCAGCTATGCACCCAGCCCTTGCATAGACCGCCCACCTTGCAGCCCTTCATTCCCACAGCCGGGCAGTCAGTATGCACGCATGCTGTTGGTTTCCTGCGCACACTTTGTTGCCGTAACAGTTCTTGGGGTGCATATAGCATGCCGCGAGCGAGCTGGCATGTTGCACTGAGAGATCAGTGCACCCCTGCATGTGCTGCTGCATGCGCGCGCATGTGCAGCAAGCCAGGCCAGCCAAACCGGTTAAGCAATCAGCGTAGCCAGTAGCAGCTCTATGGTTGCTGACATTATTAACTCTGCATAGTTCTGTCTCCTGTTCCTGTTCTGCGACGCTGCCCTGCATGCTGTCCTTCCCCACCATTCACTTATCACCCTGCCCTGCTCATTTCCTGCCCTTCCCACCAGCAGCCAAGGCAGCACCGCAGCTGCCTGTGCGGACTGTGCGCACCGCCAACACCATCCTGGATGAATTAGGCGTCCTGCAGGAGCTGCCACAGGAGGTGCTGCCAGAGCTCATAGCCAAGACAGTAGTGCGCCGCGGCAAGGGTGGCCGCCAGAAGCAGGTTGACCCGCTGCTTGACCCGCGCTTTGCTGGCCTGGAGCCGTCCAAGGTTGCGCGCATCATGGCCAACAGGGAGGCAGCCGCGCGCAGCAAGCTCAAGGCCAAGCTGCTGAAAGAGGTGAGGGGCTGCAGGGGGCGGTGGGGAGAGGGTGCTGGGTGGAGTGCAGGGGGCCAGCTGGAGGGAGGTGCAATGGGGCAACGCGGCAGGTGGCGCTCGTGTCGGTGTGCGTAGGCTTGCTGGGTACAAGAGCTCTCAACGAACAGCAGCATGCAGCAGTCAGCTTTGAGGGTGTACTGCTTGCACGAGCACAGCAGGGGCGGCAGGGTGCTGTTCAGCTGCAGGTGCAACAAGACCTCAGGTTGGCGAGCGCTGGCGGCACGATGCATGTTTGCGTTGCCAGTGCTGTTGGGAGCATGCAGAATCACCAGCTGCAATGCTAGCCTTGGCACTGTTCATGTGATTGATAGGCTAACAGGCAGGCGTTGCCCCGTTGCTGCCTGCAGCTGCAGCTGCAGAAACTGAAGGGCCAGCCTGGCAGCAGCAGCAGCAGCATGCCAGCACCTAAACCACAGCAAGCGGCTGTTGCGAAGCCACCCGCAGGCAGGAGCGCAGCCCGCGCAGCAGCAGCAGCAGCAGCCGAGGCAGCAGCAGCAGCTGCTGAAGTGGATGCGCTTGCTGCACTCGACTGCCTGGCGGCTGTAGCGGCAGAGGAGGAGTTGCTGGCACCTGACAGTGGCACAGCAGCACACTGCAACGCTGCAGAGACACACCGCTGGCAGCAGGTGGGCGACGGGGGTGTTGAGAGTTTGTGCTGTGCTGCGCACCAGTGTGCTGGTGTAAACTGCTGCATCGTTGGAGCTACAGCACGGTGCTGGCATGGCAGTGCGGCTACGTCCCTCCTTGCCGTGGCGCGCGCTTCGCCACCACTCACCAGGCGGGCAGGAAGACAACACATGCACTGCACCTGCAGAAGGTTCATGCCTTTTCCTGCTGCTTCCGCTGCTGCTGCCATGCTTGCCATGCAGCTGGATGCTGGTGCGCACAGGCAGCGTGACAGCCGCCGCTCATCCTTGTCCGCAGCAGCAACAGCAGCAGCAGCAGCCAAGACCAGCAACCTCTGCTGTGACGAGCAGCAGCTGCTGTCTGCCTCATCTGATGAGCTGGGGGAGGTGCAGCACAGCCGTGACGCCAACAAGGCGGCGCACCTGAGGGTGATGCGGCGGCTGCAGCAGATACAGCAGCAGCGACGCGGCGCATGCACGACGGCAGCCAGCGGCGGCAGCTCCGACAGCGGCACGCGCAAGTGCGCCTCCCCGCACAGCACCGCGCCTGATGCAGCAGCGACGCCCGCTGCTGCAGCAGCACTGGTGGCGCCCGCAGGTCCAGCCCCGGTGGGCGGCCACCGCAGCAAGCGCAAGCGCCACATGACGTCACGCGCCGCAGAGGCAGCGGCAGCCGGGCTGATCCCCACGGCAGGGCTCAGCCCAGAAGAGGCCCTGGCAGCAGCCGCGGCGCACAGCGCGATGCTGGTGGCGCAGCAGCAGCAGCAGCCGAGGGTGCTGGGGCGCGGGCCTGCTGCCGCAGCCGCCGCCGCTGCATGTGGCGGCGACGACCTGTCCCGCCAGATACACACGGAGGTGCAGCTGCTGAGCAGCATCGATAAGGCCACCGTAATGGAGGCGCTGGAGCGGCTGTTCAGGCTGCTGGCGTCGCTGCTGCTGTCGGGTGATGCGCGGGCGGGCGATGCACTGGCGCTGGCACTGGCTGGCCTGCTGGGCCTGCTGCGCTGCAGCAGCAGCAGCAGGGACGGTGGCGGCTGGTCAGACCTGCAGCTGACGGCGCTGGCCGTGCTGGACAGCCTGGCGAGGCAGGCACCTGCCTACAGGGACTGCGTCGTGGCGTGCGGTGCGCCCGTGGTGCTGGTGCGGCTGCTGGAGGCGGCAGGCAGCGCGGCGGTGCAGCTGGCAGCGGTGCAGGCGCTGCAGGCGCTGCTGCAGCATGGCAGCGTCAGCACGGTGGAGGCTGTCGCTGATGCGCACGGCGTGGAGGTGCTGCTGCTGGCGGTCGCGCGGGGCAAGGCGGGGTCGGCGCTGCGCGAGGCGGCTGCTGCCTGCCTGTGCAGCATGGCGGAGTTGCACCCTGGGCATGGCGAGGTGGCCGTGGCGGCGGCTGGGGTGCGCCACATGGCACACCCTGCAGGTGCAGCGGGCAGCAGCCGTGCATGACTGCGCGCGCTGGTGTGCCTGACAGGGTCACCGCCTGCTTGTTGTGGTGGCGCTGTTGGCGGCGGTCACAGTCACAGTCTCGCAGTCACCCCAGCGTGCCCTGAGTGCGGCATCGGCGGTGCATGCAGCGCAGCTTGCCAGCGCGCGTGGTGGCAGCTGATGGCCCTCAGCTGCTCGCCGGTTGGTGTGCGGCTGGTTGCTAGCCAGTGCCTTGGCAGCTGCTGGTGTGCGTCTGGCCTGCTGCGCGGCAGCTGGCACCGCATGGGATCATGGAGGCACACTCATTGAGGGCGTGTATGACATCGTGGGCATTGCACACAACAGCAACATGGGCTGCGGTGCTTCCATGCGGCGGCCGTGCACCAACACGCGATCTGTTGGGCATGTCACCAAGCCCCATGGCCACACATGGACTGTCACAAACAATGTACACCTATTTCAGCGCCGCCGCTGGGGGCCTGGCATAATCCTTGTAACCACGTAAGCTGCTGCAACGCCGCAGCATGTTGTCAGCAGCACAGACATTGCTGTGCATGATAGCTGCAGTGTGCTGATTCAAAGTCGTCGCTTGCCAGCATCATGTCTGTGCGCGACTCATGCGCCTCTTCAATAGCAGCAGCACACCATGTACACAACCATGCCACAACACGCGATCTGTTGTGCTGGGTGTTGGTCACTGGTTGTGGTTGTTGGGTCAAACAACATGCCATGCAGTGCATTATTTGCTCATGCATCTTTGCTGGGGCATGCTCATGCCCCCCGCACTTGCAGCAAGCTCGACGGCATGATGGTACATCCTGCTGTAGGCTGATTTACGCTTGCTGGCAAATATATATACAATGATGATGATTACGATGCTTATGACGACGGTGTGGCTGCACCAATGCAGCCACGGCCATGCTGCAGCAGCAGTTTCCCATGTCTTGGGCATGACCAGTCCTGAGGTGGTTGCTGGCTGTGTGCCTATTTCAAGTTGGCATGTCCCTCTGTACGATCGCAACAATGCTGCAGTGCTTATGTTGCCGCATTCAGGGCAGGGTGAGTCGAACTGGGTTGCTGTTGTTGGTGGGCAATGCGCATTGCATCGAGCTGTGGTGTGCCAGCAGGCACCACTTTGACCGTGCGGTGGGCGGCTCGTGTGGTGGTTTGTGCGCCATGCATTAGCAGCCGACACTACTGGGCGGTGCCCAGCCATTCGTATTGCAGAAAATTGCCAGATATCAGTGGAACGCTTGAGACCTGCATTAATGCACACTGCTGGTCAGCAGTCATTGCACTGATGTAGTAAATGGAAGCAGCATCAATTGAACTGGCTGATCATACTGCCCAACGATGTTGGATTTCAGGAAAAAACTTTACTATACACAGCTAGTGCAGGTGCTGTTGTTAGTGCGTTGGACTGTGACATGCACTGCCTGCACCAATCAGCCGCAGCAGCGTGCAACAGTGCACGTTGGCCGCCTGCTGCATGCTTGGCAGCTCTGCTGGACATGACAAAGCCGAGCATGAGTGGCGTGTGACTCTCGGATGAGCTTTAACTGCAGGCACAGCACACAGGGCTAGGCGTGGGTGCGCATATGACGAGCATGTGTCCAATGTCTCAGACAGTTTAGTGCTGTGTTGCGCTCCAGACTGCAGCTATTGCGCGCGACATGCAGTTCTTGCTTCGCCGGCTTGAAAATTTTTAAAATGAAAAGTGTCAAGCACCAAGTGCGCGGCCTGCCGCACTCTCCGCAACAGGTGTGAATTGAAGGGACAACAACAACGAGCAACACCGCAACTCCAGCAGTAAGCTATCGAGCGCCAGTACGGAGGTGTCGGTGCGCTTGTTGAAACTGCTTCTGTTACGCCTGTGCACATCTGCTGCTCAGCACTGCAGGCCGTTGGTGTCACCTGCTGCAGGCTAGCCAGTCTGATCTGCCCGCGTCCTGGTTTTCAGAGCCACACGCAATGAGCGACAACAGAATTGCAAACAAAGGCGCCAAAGCTTCAGGTGTGAGCTGCTTTCAAGCTCCTGGCAGCACAGCCTCAGGACTCCACATTGCTGCAGCATGCTGCTGCAGCAGCCCTGCTGCTGCACTTGCTGCTGCCGTCTATTCCACATACACAGAGCTCGATTCATGTAGCACACATCCCAATATGGTTGCTTAGGTAGTTGCATCCACCACACAACCCTTTTCGTTGCATGCTGCTGCCGCAGCAGGCTCGCACCAGAAGCAGCTGCTGCAGCAGCGGCGCTGCCAGCTGCTGGCGCCAGCAGCAGACACCTCAGCAGCTGCTGCAGCAGACCAACAGAAGTATGCAGCTGCTGCCCTGCTGAAGCATGCTGCTGGCGGCTTTTCAAGCGCTGGCAGGGCGGAGGCTGCTGCCGCCGTACCGACCAGCTACGTGCCGCCGTACACCAGCAATGTGCTGCACGGCTGGGTGTCTCGCGGCCTGGCATCCACCGGCGCAGGCCGCAAGATGCGAGGCAAGGAGGGCTCCAGCTGGATTGAGCTGCCACGCAAACCTTTCGTCAACGCAGGCAAGAGTAAGTCACTGCTACTGCTACTGCTGCTGCTGCTGCCGCTGCTGCTGCTGCTGCTGCTGCTGCTGCTGCCGCTGCTCCTGCTGCTGCTGCTGCTGCTGCTGCTGCTGCTGCTGCTGCTGCTGCTGACGGCGTCGCTGCAGCAGCTGCATCTGGATGTGGTCACCTATGCTGCGTGGCTGGGTGCTGCTGCCCATGCGGGGGGCGAGAGGGGTGGCTGGGCTTGCTGGGTGTCTCGCTGCATCGTCATGCTGACACATGCAGTCGGCAGCAGCAGGCTGCATGCTTGCGGACGCTTCAACAGCGGCATCGTTGTAGTGCTGACGTCATGCATGTCCTGCCGCTGTTGATCCGTTGTTCAAGGGCTTTGCTGTTCCTTGGCTGCTGTCCTCCTCAACCAATGTCTGCTGCTGCCTGGCTGTCCTGTCTGCTGCTGCTGCTGCTGCTGCTGCTGCTGCTGCTGCTGGTACGCGCCTGTTTGTGTCATACGTCAACGCGCTGATGACTGCCGCTGCTGCCGCCACCGTCGCTGCTGCTGCTGCTGGTGGTGCGCCTGTTTGTGTCGGACGTCAATGCGCTGATGACTGCCGCTGCCGCCGCCCGCCGCCGCCGCCGCCGCTGCTGCTGCTGCTGCTGCTGCTGCTGCTGCTGCTGCTGCTGCTGCTGTCCTGTTCAGAGGTTGAGGGCATCAACGTGCTGCCTGCCGGCAGCCGCCTGCTGGTGCTGAGCCCGCTGGGCATCGACGGGGCGGGGCGCGAGGTGCCGCTGGAGGCGGTCAAGAAGAACGTGCTGGGCTTCACGCAGGTAAGGCGTGTGGGAACTAGGGGTGTCGTCTGTGTGCGTGCGTGCGTGCGTGTGTGTGTGTGGGGGGGGGAGGGAGGCGGAGGAGGAGGGGCGGAGGGGCCGGGGTTGCAAGGGAGTTTGGGGGGGACGTGTCATCGAGAAGGGCTGGCCTTGCATGAATGGTCAATGGTGAACGGGGCACAGCTTGGGAGTGTTGAAGCATTGCATTTGCCGCAGCAGCAGAGAGCAGCATGCTTGGCTGCACACAGCTTGTGAGGGGAGGAAGTGGCTGCAGCGGGTGGAAGGATGCCTGGCTGTGTTTGTGTCGTTGTGTCTGTGTTTGTGTGTGTGTGTGTGTGTGTGTGTGTGTGTGTGTGTGTGTGTGTGTGTGTGTGTGCGCGCGCGCATGTGCGTGCGTGTGCGCTCATGTGGGTGTGCGTGTGCTGCGGCAGCGCCTGCTGGCCTTACCCGGCGCTCCCTGCAGTGGCACATGGCTGAGCTTGGCGGGGAATAAGCTGGCTGCTGTTTGTGGCATGAGGGGCGTGCACGAGGGTGCAACAGCGGGGGCTGTGCGCTGCAGCAGGCAGTGGAGGGTCAGCAGCAGCACAGGGGCTGCACGCAGGCGGGCATTTGCGGGCACAGCGACGGGTGGGCAAGGGCATGCCGAGGCTTGCGCCGCTGTTTGTCTGCAGGGGGCCCAGCGGTGGGCTGGACTCAACCCTGGGCTGCACAGAGACGGGGGAATGGTGGCAGCTGAGCGTGTTTGCTCGTGCCCAGCTCCGCATCCGACCCTGCCTTGTCACTTGTGCTGCGTTGGGTTGATCAATCAGCCAGTCAAGGCACTCTGCAGCATCAATGCATATGGCTGTGGATGCGTCAGCAACCCCCTCCCCCACCACACACACACCTCTGCCTAGGAGGCCGTTGCCAGTGGAGGACGGGGGGTGCCAACAGGGCTTGACGCATGCGGCCACTCTCAGCTGCGCCGCTGCCTGCTGGCACCCTTGCCCGCCGCAACCCGCCTGCTGCGCTGCCTGCTGTGCTGCGCGGCGCGGCACCTGCGCAGGAGGCCATCGCCAGCGTGCGGCTGCAGGGCCTGTACTACCACGACATCCGCGCCACCGCGCTGGGGCGCTACCTGGTGGAGCAGCTGGGGCCGCCGCCGCTGGGGGAGCACGAGGGCCAGCTGCCCGTGCAGCTCATGCGCTGGGTGACGCTGGTGAGTGGGGCGGGGGGTGGGGGGGCTGGGGTGTGAACAGGGGGAGCTTGTTTATCAACTGGGTTGACAGATACGGCTGGTGGCTGATGCTGGCGAGTGGCGGGGGGGGCTGCGGGTGCAGGGGAGGCGAGGCTGTGCAGCAGCCGGCTGGGGTGCGCGCGTGATGTGGCGGGTGGGGGGTGGCGCCGGCTGGGTGAGGGTGGGCTGGGGGGCCGCAGCGCAAGCACAGTGCAGCTGGTGGCTGGGCCAAGGCAGCGGCTGGTGGGCGGCGGCTGTGGGCAGCGGTGCCCAGGGGGTGGCGGCGGGGCGTGTTGACCTCTGGGGCTTGCGCAGGCTGTTGGTGCTGCTGGCTGCGCTGGCAGAGGCGGGCTGCAGACTTGCAGGCGCAGCTGCAGCTGCGCGGTGCTGGCGGCCGCTCGGCCAAGGGTGCTGCTGCCTGTGTTGCCTGGTGTTGCGTTGACAGCTCAGCAGGCTGCCAACCAGATCATGAACTCGGTCAGCAGCAGTGAAATCCCACTGCTGTTGTAACGTCTCGTGAGGAGCACGTCCGCCGTTGCCTCCACAGGTTTGGAGACCCGGTGCTGCTCAGTATTTCTCTGCAGGCAGTCCACTTGACATCAGCGCCAGCCTTGCAGTGACACGCATCAGCTTCTAGCGATGCCAATGCCTTGCTTCTCTACATGTTCCCTGTTTCCTGCCTGCTGGTCCTGCTGCTGGTGCTGCTCCTGCTCCTGCTGCTGCGTTTGCCCAGCTCAAGTGCAGCCAACTGTACTTGCACTTAACAACCTCTGTGCCTGCCCTTGCTGTTCCCTGCTGCTGCTGTTCCCTGCTGCCGCTGCTGCTGCTGCTGCTGCCGCTGCTGCTGCTGCTGCCTGACCCCTAGGCCAACCACCTGGCGCTGATCCCCGGCAGCCACCGCTTCAGCAGCGGGCGCGCGCTGGAGGAGATTGCAGCAGGCCGCAACCCACTCCAGCACTGCGCGCCACCCGATGACGCGGCAGCGCCGCCGGCGCCAGCGCCAGCCGTGCCGGGGGGCAGCGGGCAGGGCGGCAAGGAGGGCAGCGATGTGGAGTCGGAGGTGACAGAGGAGGAGGAGTCAGAGCTGATGGAGGAGTCAGAGGAGGAGGTGACAGAGGAGGGCGAGTCAGAGGAGGGCGAGGAGCGGCCTGTGGTGGTGGCGCGCCGCACGCGGCAGGCAGTCCGGGCGCAAAGAGAGAGGCGAGCAGGTGGGCTGCCAGCGCCTTGTTGACTTGTGCCGCAAGCCATGTGGGTGTGTGCCTGCTCGGGTGCTTGTGTGTCTGCCTGGCCGCCCGAGCGCTGCGCACCTGCCGCTGTGGCCGCTTGTCCTGCGGGCGCTGGCCGCTTGGTGGCAGACCGCCTGGCCGCCTTCACCACTCGTGCGTGTGCTGGCTGTGTGCAGGGGCAAGGAGGGAGAGACGGCGGCAGTCGCAGAGGCAGCTGGCAGCAGGTGCGCCCCCGTGATGACGGCGCAGCTGCTGCTGGCGCATGCGCTTGCAGCGATCCCGTGCAGCAGCAGCAGCAGCAGCAGCTTTGGACGCCGTGAGCAGTGCTAGCAGGCAGCACACACATGCATACGCGCAAGCAGGGCTTCAGCCAAGACTGCAGCACCTGCTCAGCGCGGCGCAGAGGGGTGGCGCTGCTGCTTGCCTGAGGTGCTGCAGCGCAGCTGCGTGCCTGCTGCCCTGGCACTGTTCTGCAGGCACCCAGGGTTGCACTGGCTGCCTGGCTGGGTGCTGCTGCCCATGCGGGGGGCGAGAGGGGTGGCTGGGCTTGCTGGGTGTCTCGCTGCATCGTCATGCTGACACATGCAGTCGGCAGCAGCAGGCTGCGTGCTTGCGGACGCTTCAACAACGGCATCGTTGTAGTGCTGATGTCATGCGCGTCCTGCTGTTGGTTCGCTGCACAAGAGCAGGGTTGCGCTGCTGGTGCTGGCCATGCACGTGCGTTGCTTGACGTTGCTTGCTGCTTGCCTGCTTTGGTTCTTGCAGCGCCCGACGCCACCCCCGAGCTGCAGGAGCAGCCGCTGCCCGGGCTGAAGCAGGAGGTGAGTTGCGAAGGGCTAGCCCCCAGGGCTGCCCAGCCCTGGGAGTTGTCCTTGGTCGGACAGCGTGCCGATGTGAGGATCGCGGCTTGCAGCAGAGTGCACAACAGCCCGCCAGATCACCATCAACATCGGTTCTGAGGGCAACAGCAACAGCCTAGTTGGGCACCAGCAGCAGCTCCAGGGGCACTGCTTGTGCGGGCGGTCATCATGCTGCTGAGCAGTTGCACGTGCTGGGAGCAGAGCCGCACATGCTTCTGGTGGACACAGCAAGCTGTGCATGCTGCCCCTTGGTGTGTGTGTGCAGGAGCCAGCCCGGGTGCCACAGCCAGACAGCAAGGCTGGCACCAGCAATGCAGCAGATGATCACCAAGCAGCAGCAGCAGCAGCAGCAGCAGCAGCAGCAGCAGCAGAAAATGCAGTTGACATGGTTGATGAGGCTGATCACGGCACCCAGGCCACCGCAGCCTCTGCTGCAGCAGCCTCTGATCAGCTGCCTGGCTCGGACAATCTAGATGCCATGCAGCTGGATGGACAGCAGCAGCAGCAGGAGCAGCAGCAACAGCAGGATGGGGCTGCCACTCATGAGCGATGCCAGTCGCAGCACGAGCAGGCACAGCAGCTACCAGCACAGCAGCAGCAGCCACACCCGCAGCAGGTGTTGCATGATGCTGCCAAGCTGAATCAGGGCCCGGCAGACTGTGCCGCACCTGCAGGTGTGGACACAGCTGTGGCACCAGCAGCAGCAGCAGCAGCCCTCGCAGCAACAGCAGCAGCGGCAGCGGCAGCGGCAGCGGCAGCAGCGGCACCCGCCCCACCAGCAGCAGCAGCAGAAGCAGGCGAGCAGTCACACCGCAGCAAGCGCAAGCGCAGCATGACGTCACGCGCTGCAGAGGCGGCAGCGGCCGGGCTGATTCCTGCTGCGGGCCTGATCCCTGCTGATGTGCTGGCTGTGGTGGCCGAGATGACCCGCAGGCAGCCACCACCGGCGGCAGCCCAGCCGGAAACACAGCAGCAGCAGCAGCAGCAGCAGCAGCAGCAGCAGCAGCAGCAGGTGGGCCATGCAGAAGTGGGCTCTGCACTCCTGCCTGCTGCTGCTGCTGCTGCTGCTGCTGCCGGTAGCGGTGGTGGTGGTGGCGGTGTTGTTGGGGTTGGTGACGAGCTGTGTGTGGCTGTTGCCTGTGAGGTGTCGCTGCTGGGCAGCAGCGATCTGGGTGTTGTGATGGATGCGCTGGACTGGCTGTTCAGGCTGCTGGCGTCGCTGGTGGAGTCGGGCGATGCCAGGGCGGACGAGGCCATGGCGTCAGCGCTGCAGGGCCTGGTGCAGCTGCTGGGCAGGCAGCACGGCGGCAGCGGCGCCAACAGCAAGGGCTGGGCTGAGGTGCAGCTGACGACGCTCACGGTGCTGCAGGCGATGGCGCAGCAGTCAGCAGCATACAGGGAATCCATCACGGCGGCTGGGGCGGTGATGCCGCTGCTGCGGCTGATTGAGGGGGCTAGCTGTGGAGCTGTGCAGGTGGCTGCTGTGCAGGCGCTGCAGGCGCTTGTGGTGCCTGGCGGCGTGGGCTGCAGCGTGTGGGCGGATGCGGCGGCCGCGCTGCAGCAGCTGGAGGGCGGCCTGAGCCCTGGCGGGGAGCTGTGGGCGGGCATTGGGGCCTGCCTGGCCAGCATCGCAGCAGCACAATAGCTGATGATGGTGTGTGGGTTGTGTTGCAGCAGTTCTGTGCTGCTCAATGCAAGCAGAGCCGTATCCTTAATGGCTGGCTGGTGCTGGTGCCCTGCCAGCAGGTGGCCGACTGTGGCCGCAGCATGTGGCAGTGGCAGCAGGTGGTGTGGCTGTGGTGCTGTTGCTGCGATGGTGGTGGGCAGTGAGTTGCTCCGCCGCACTTTCGCACCATAATAGTGCCTCTGTGGAGACCTTCAATGCTTGTCGAGGTGATGGCTGCAGCGCAGCTGTGGTTGTTTGATGGTTTCCGTCTGATTCTTGTGAACCCCGTGAGCCTTGTTTTACTCCTTTGTGGGTGGTCCGGTGGCCCTATCTTCGACAATATATATATACCACCAGGGTGGAGGGTGGGTGCAGCTTCTGCAGGGTTCTGAGGAGGCTCTATGCTTACTTAGTCCTAGTGTGTCGCCATGGTCGGCCTCTTCCTGGCTGCTGCCCTCCTGGGCAGCAGCCTGTCAGCCGATTGAAATAATAAGTTGGCTGGTTGCTCGCTAGATACCCTTCACGTCATGCACCTAGGTCTGGGCGTCGTCACCCGCGCGGATGAGGGTGCTGGTGCTTGCGGAGCTTCTCCCCTGTTTGGCTACGGTCATCCTCCAGTTACGTGAGGCCTCACATCAGAGCTTTACGCGAGATTTCGGTGAAGCTGGAGTGCTGGCGTCAGGGCTGGAGCAGCAGTGCAGCTGAGGGCTGTTGGGCAGTGTGCTCTGGCGTACATCAAACATCCTTCGGGGCCCTTTGTTTTATGAAGCCCCTGACTGCGTGGTTAATGCAAATACGTGGCAAGGATCCCTCAGCAGCATGTCTTAATGCATCACGTGGTAAGGCTCTGCTGTGAACCAGTGCTGGTTTGCAGCATGGTGGCCTTCACTCGGTTGGTGCAAGCATAAACTTAGTGCCGGCTGGGGCGGTAGCACTGGAGACGTGGCTCTTGTCCACTATGTACCTTTCAGGCCGGCCTCGTGGGTGCATAAGGCAGTAGCTACTAGTGGACGTTGGAGCACGATCTATTTCGTTGGCCTTAGGCCTTTGCTTTCTGTGGGCTTCCTAGCGTGGAAGTCAGCACAGCTGGTCTCCGTGGCCAATTCTTGCACTGGTTGATGGCTTGATGCATATGGTCTTGCTTTCAGCGGGGCGCTTTAGCGCATACTCCCTCATAGCACTGGGTATGCATGGCCATTTGGTTATGATGTGGCAGCATGTGTTTGGTGATGTTTGGGTTGTCATTCTAATGCCAAGGCGACACTACATAAATAAGCCTTTTAAGGCGTTTATGTCAGGAGCCGTGGCTCACCAGGGCGGAGGGTGGGTGCAGCTTCTGCAGGGTTCTGAGGAGGCTCTATGCTTACTTAGTCCTAGTGTGTCGCCATGGGGCGTGCGCCTGGCTCGCCACAAACAAATGCACTGCCTCGCAAGAAGCGGGCAAGCACGGCAGCTCCGGATCATGCTCACAGCAGAACTCAGCAAAGACACGGAAAGTGGACATGTACTGGGACGAGGTGCCACCTGCAAACGCATGACATAGCGCGCTGAGCAGCACGCCATGCTCAGCACCGTCAGCTGCTGGATACAACCGGGCAACTGCCCACTCACACAACGGCAGCCATGGGCTGCCTGAAACCCGCGCATCGCAGCTGTACCCAGCTGCACCTGCTGCTCGCCGCGGCCTAGCTCGCTCACTCAGCAAATCCAGCACCTGAGCACCAGACAAACTGCTGTCAGCTAGCCCTCCAGCCGCACCGCCAGCAGCGGCCATTTAGCGCGTATCAAACCCCTGGGCCCTCGCCTGAACATTGCACCCAGCGGCAGGCAGCGGACAGACTTAGCACGGGAGAGCAGCACAGGATACCAGGCGGACCAAGAGAAGTCGGGCACGAATAGGGTGCAAGCCACGTGCCTCATGCAGTGCAGCTTCCTCAGCACCTGGCCGATGTAAGCTTAGGGGGGCGCACAGTATGCATTCTCCCCTTCCCAAGACTGCTGCAAAGCATTCGCCCCTGATGCTCCGTCGCCCCCCAACATGCTGTAGAACCTAGGCAGCTTAGCATTATCAGCAGCTGCAAAGAGGTCAACACTGTGGGGCCCGTACCAAGCCTCCAACTGCCTAAACACGCGTGCATCCAGCAACCACTCCGCATCACTCTTGAAACGCGACAAAGAATCTGCTGGATTGGCCTCAGACTTGACCAGCCTGGGAAGCAGCGTGATGTGCTGTCGATCACACAACCAAAAGATCTTGCGCAGCACACGCATGAGGTCAATGCTTGCAGAGGCCCAGTGCTTGATGCCATAGTAAGCAGCCGAACTATCAATCACACACTCCACAATCTGCTGCTCCAGCAAAGGCCGCGCAGCGCGCAAAGCCAAACGAACTGCTGCTAGCTCCCTGACCATTATGTGCTTGCGCCGCATGCCAGGGGTCCAACGTCCCTGCTGTTGCAAAACCTGGGACTTTGCTTGCACAATAGCGCCCCAACCCTCATCTGAAGCATCCGTGATCACAACACGCGACGCTGTTGGGGGCCAAATACAACTGCCATTCCAGCGGCGAGGAAAGGCTGCCAGCAGCTTCACGTCACGCACTGCCTGGTTGCTGAGCTTCACCTTGTCAGCCCAGCTGCCTTTGCCCTTCAATGCTGCATACAGCTCACGGGCAAAGAATTTAGCACCACTAAACGCAACAGCAACACAAACAGACATGCCCGCCAGCCGCGCTACTAGCCGGGCAGGTACCCAGCGCGCTGACCTGCTGACTTCTGACAGCACCGCACGAGCACACGCTTTGATCTTACTAATTCTGTCATCCGCAATAGAGAAAACGCCACTTGTATCTACCCACAGACCCAAGTGCAGCTTGCGAGTCTCAAGCTCCCAGGAAGATTTCTTTTCGTTAGCTTTCAAGCCCAAGTAGGTCAGCAGTGCCTTCGCATATGCTACCCCGCCTGGGCCGTTGGCGCCTAGGGCAAACAGCAGCAGAAAATCATCAAGGAAAATGCGGTGACGAATGGGTGCACTGCTGACCATGCCCCCCTCCACAGGCAGCGCAGGGGGATCTGCTAGCCAAGCGCCAATCTGCCGACTGAGCCTCATGAACTAGGCGGGTGAACCACTCCAGCCAAACGGCAGTGCCACCATCTGATAGCACACACCCTGCACCTTGAACCCAAAGTATTTTTGGTAATCAGGGTGAATGAACATGTGAAAGTAGCCATCTGCCAAATCAAACGTACTCATGCGATCGTGGGGCTTTGATAGCCTCACGCATGGTGTACAAATGGTCATAGACAGTGGGATACTCTGGGCCACATGAGTTGCAAGGCCGACAGTCAACCGCAAGCTTGTAACCCCCTGACTGCTTAGGCACAAGATACGCAAAGTTGCACCAATCGAGTGAGTCGACAACCTTGATAGCCTCGATGCTCAGATATTGATCACGCAGCGCCTCCCACGACGGCAACTGCTCACCATCCAACCACAGCCCCCCGAAATCGTAGGGCAGGGGCGTCCGATCAAACTCTGGAACAACCCCATGCCTCAAGGCCTGCACAAGCTCAGGATCTGCACCCAAAGCCTCCCACCGCCCTGCCAAACCCTGCAACCTTCTCCACATACCCCCTAGTGCTCACCGGCTGCTCCGTCGGCAGCCTGCGACGAATGGCGGGTGTTATAAGGGTGCCTGCCCCCCTGCTGCTGCTGCTGCTGGCCCAGCCGGCCTCGACGGCCACGGCCGCTGCCGCGCCCCTGCCCTGTCAGGTTGTAGTCACTAGAAGCCCCCTGCTTGATGGCAGTGGAGGTCTTCTTGTCCCTGTAGCTAGCCACGGCATCCAGCACAGAACTGGAAGTGACAGGCAGGTCAGCTGTGCCAGCAATCGCGTTCTCCACCGCTGCGACCAGACCCGGCTCACTGGATCTGTGCTCGCCAAAGAGCTTCAGATAATCCAGCCGCTTCTCCATCAGTCCCAGCACGCCTGTGAACTGCACTTGCAGGACCGCGAAGGCCTTGCGCTGCGCGTCGTCCTGCACTGCTGGGATGATGCGCTCCTGCTCTGCCACCACGTCCTTCAAATAGCTGAAGGCGCTCGCTGACCAGCGGTACTCATACTGCATGGACGCGCTGCCCCCCTGACTCACGGCTACGAAGCCCCTGTCCATGCGCAGATCTAAAAGCGTAGGGGTTTTAGGAGCGTTCGCCAAGCGTGGAACTGGGTTATCATTCACGTGTGGGATGTCGCCAACGGCAGAAGGCAGAGACACGTTGGCGCTAGCAGGGGGCACAACAACAGGAGGCTCAGACGCCCGACTCGAAGAGGCTCTGTCCTCTATACGCGTACTCAAGCGTGCAATTTCGTTCTTGAGTGCCGTGATTTCAGCTTGCATCTCTTCAGCGGAAGCCATTGAAGCGTCTACCACTGCCGCGAAGCGGCAGACTGTGTGTCGTGAAGCGACAAAACAGGAACATAAAGAGCCCTGCGGTAACCCAGCATAAATCACCAGCTGTGGCAGTGCTACTGCCAGATCAAAACCCTAATTCAAGAACCCACCCAGCACAGCCCACCCAAAGAAGGGACTGCTTTGCTGGCATAAACACCATAAATGGTGAATTTATTCATATATATATATGCACACAACGTATGATGCACTTTATGCATTCTGCTGTCAAGTGATCTTGGTAGGGATTGCTTTGTCCTTTTTTTTCTGGTTTGCTTTGGTTTTTGATCTTTGCCCAATCAGCCTGTCATTGGCTCCCCAAATGGGCGAAGTTACCCATGTAACCTCCAAAATGTGAAAATGTGATCTTCAGCAGTGTGGGGCAGACAGTGCTTGTGCAGCAGTGCAGCAGAGAGGCCAGACTTAATCATGGCATGTTTTTGGACATGCACCTTGAGCATGGCAGGGCGGGTGTGGCTGAACATCAACATTGCATATTTGGATACGTCGTGAGCAGTATGTAGCACTGGATTTGCTACCATGTGGCATGAGACGACCACACCGTCTGCAAACGCTTAGACAGCGCCGCAACATACTTTCTTTTTCTCCAATCTTTCCTTACAGCTGCCAACCCGGC
The DNA here is from genome assembly GCA_014080715.1 of Scenedesmus sp. NREL 46B-D3. Classification (NCBI taxonomy): domain Eukaryota; kingdom Viridiplantae; phylum Chlorophyta; class Chlorophyceae; order Sphaeropleales; family Scenedesmaceae; genus Scenedesmus; species Scenedesmus sp. NREL 46B-D3. The sequence goes on along the minus strand of JACERP010000010.1, from coordinate 78,441 downwards.
CTTTCATCACACATACCGTAACTGTCACACTAGCTCATCCCAGCAAGCTGACATAATAGCTGTCATTTCACAGCGTATTGCCTCGGGCTGACACATTTCCTAGCAGGCCTGCACACAGCAGGTGCAATACCTATTCACCCTGAAGTTCACAACATGCTGCATCTACTGTGCAAACTGTAACATCTGCTCAGTGCTAGCGCTGTGTGTAGCCTGGCTCTCTCCCCCTCCCCAAGGGAAGACTGAGGCACAAGCAAGACATGACACTCAAACAAGCATGGCAAAGCACAACCGATGTATAGTAAAAAATCGAAGCAACTCCGTCCAGACAGGGGCATGCAGATGCAGCACAGCGGTGGTAACAACACCAAGAACAACAAGCCAGGTAGCAAAGCACCTCCCATCACAAGCACCAAAGAAACAACACCCAACAGTGGGCTGTGGCGGGTGCGCTGGCTATAGGCAGGCACAGATCTGTGCATGTGTTACGGCTGGAATGTAACAACCAACAGCAGCGCACAGCAGCAGCACAGTGCTGCAACTTCCACACTACAATATGTAGCACTGGATTTGTTACCACCGCTGCGCGCATGTAGCCTGCAACCCACCCACACTCGGGCATTGACAGAGCAGCCCGCACAGAGCGCTTGTCGAGGTAACGAGCCAGATTGCTGATGTGCCTGGAGAAGGCAGCAGCATCGCGGAACCCCGTGCCGCCGGTGCTGAGCAGCACTACACCATTATCATGCACCTCCAAAACCCTCAAAGGTCCTCGCACCCCGTCGCCCAAATTGGCCACCGGACCGGAAACAACCTCCAACACCAAATCGCCTGGTGAAATCATAACGGAATCTGCGACCGCACGGCGGCCGCCACGCAGGGGCCAAGCTCGTGCATTGCGCGCAAACTGCTGCTGTATGCGGCCAAAGACCTCCTGATCAGCCACTGCCAGCTGCTGACGCAATTGCGCAACATGCATTGGAGGATAAGTGCACTCAAACGAATCCGGCCAAACCCAAACACTAGCTGATGCTGCCACCTGCAGCACATCACGAGCCAAAGGCAGCACCAGCACCGGCTTCCTACCAAACACCATCCTGCGGCGACAATCCCAAAGTCTGATGCACACGAGCCCAGTACTGCTGGCGCATGATAGGCACACTCTGTACCCAGTGCACAGGATGTGAGTTGATGTGACGCTCAAGCATGCTCTTGAACGAAGCCACAAGCCGCTCAGCGACACCATTCGCCGCAGGATGACATGCTGACGGATGGATGTGCTTGATGCCCAGCCGTGCAAGCAGATGACCAAACTCTACCTCAAACTCTGTACCATTGTCACTTGTCACATGACTTGGCACAAAGTAACGGCAGATCCAGCTGTAGTAAAACGAGCGCTCAACAGAAGCAGCAGATTTGTCATAAACCACTGCAAACTCCGCTGCTTTGGTGAAATGGTCAATCATCACCACTACCCTTGCCTTGAGGGGCTTCTGCGGCGGCTGCGGCAAGAACAGTTGCCCATGCAGATCGGTGCAGGGAGTCACAAAGGGGCCACACAAGTCAACGTGCACATGCTCAAAAGGCCACGAATCACAGGCTCCTGCATGGGAAAGGGAGCAGCCAGAACCAATCGCCTGCGCTGACAAGCATCACACTGAGCCAGCTGCAGCTTACGTCACCAGGCAAGCCACGCCAGTGGCTGCTGTAAAAAGCGCAAGTCTGCTGGACACCTGCATGGCCCAGAGCATCGTGCAAGCATCGAATCAAATCCCAGCGGTAGGACACAGGAGGGCAACACAACCATTTAGGGCTGCCTCCCTTCACCAGCCTCAACACCAGCAACCAATCTTGCAGAGTGCGGTGTGGCCGCAGAGCGTCAGCCCTGTGGCGTATGGTGCGCACTCTGCTGCGAGGCAAACCCTGCAGCACATCACCGTTCATACCACTCCGGACGTACGCAAGCAGAAAGTCGTCCACATGTGGATCGCCCTGCCCGTACTGTAGTATCGTATGTGGGTCAAACAACTCTGACACATTGGTAAACCACGGGTCGCAGCCGGGACAAAACCAGTCACCACTGGGCACTGTGGACTGACGTAACCGATTAGCTCTTTGCCCGATTAGCTCGTTGTGTGAGCTGAGCATTGTGTGCTCAGTGAGTCATCAGTGTGATGAATCTGAATGAGTCACCCCAAGGGTTGGTCGTTGGTACATCAGGGCAAGAAGAACCCTTGCATGTGTTATCACATAGTATGGTGGTTATTGTCTTGGACCGTTGCTTGTGCCCTGCCAGCAATTGACTAGGTCCCATGGCACAGCGTGCCCTATCAGCAGGATTGTCTTAGGTGTTATCACACAAATGTTGCGATGCAGGATGTGTCCGGCCAATGTGTGTGCTACGGCAGCAGTTCATACATGCGGCTGCTGTTCTCCTGCATGCCTTAGCGCCCATCTGGCAAGCGCTGGTATGTTACGTCAGGACATGGGCGGCATCACACAACGCAGGTGAAAACATTGATCACAACCCGAACAAATCGCCATATTGTTTTAACCACCTGGATCCTGACAGACATCACATACCACAGAATCAAATCCGCCTGCTTCGCCACACTGGTGGGCCAGGCCGCACTGCATACAACCAAAGCTGCCGCAGGCACACACTCCGCCCGACTGTCCTCATGCTGCAGCGTGCAAGAGCTGCCAGCCTGGGGCCGAGACAGGTAATCAGCCACACAGTTGGTGGACTCCTTGATATACTGAACAGCAAAACCATAACCTTGCAACTGCATGGCCCATCGCTCCAACTTAGAATTGGTAAAGCGGGCACTATCAAGCCACTCAAGCGCCTTGTGATCAGTGCGCAGCAAAAAGCGGTTGCCATGCAAGTAATAGTGGAACTTGTCGACAGCCCACTTCACAGCCAAACATTCACCTTCTGTAGCAGCATAGTTCTGCTCAGCAGAGGTGAGGGAGCGCGAAGCAAACGCAATAGGATGCTCCTCACCCTCAACATTTTCCTCGGACAGCACAGCACCAACAGCCAACCGGCTCCAGTCTGTGGTCAGAATGAACGATAACGACCAAAGCAAGCACAGGAGCAGAGCACAATGCCTGCTTCAACGCCTCAAACGCAGACTGAGCCTCAAACGTCCAAACGTAGGGCACATTGCGCATGCGGCGTGTCAGAAGATGCAACGGCGCACACAGCCGAGCATAATCGCTGATGTATTTTCTGTATTGTTCCATAGCCCCAAGAAAGCCCTTCATGGACTTGACTGAATGAGGACCAGGCGGCTCCATGATGGCAGCCACCTTGTCCATAACCGGCCGGATGCCCTGAGCGGACACCAAATGACCAAAGCACACAACTTCAGGCACGCAAAAACGGCACTTCAAAGGGTTCATTTTCAGATTGTACTCCCTGCTGCGCTCAAACACGCGCCGCAAAGATGCCAGTAGCCCCTCATAATCAGGGGTAAACACAAACGTATCATCAATGTAAGTTTTCTCACCCGGCACATTGTCCGAAACCTCGTCCATCAGCCGTTGAAAAGTGGCGGGCGCTGACATCATGCCCATTGCCATACGACAGAACTCAAAGTTGCCAAAAGGCGTAATAAACCCCGTCTTTGGACAATCCTCAGGCTTGTTAGGCACCTGCCAAAAGCCTGTTACATAATCCATCTGAGACCACAATGCACAACCACCCGTTGCAGCATGCACCTCCTCAATGCGGGACAGAGAATATGGGTCAGGCAACGTAGCCTTGTTGAGGGCACGCAAATCAACACACAGACGCAAGCCTCCCTTCGACTTCTTGACCAACACCACAGGACTCATCCAAGCGGACTTGCTGCGCCGAATAACACCTAAACGCAACAGCCGCTGCAATTCACCTCGCAGCCACAAGGACTCACGATGGCTCAACTTGTAGGGCCGCTGCGTCACTGGCTCAGCAGAACCAGTGGGGATGCAGTGAAAGATGCCCTTGCCGTCAGAGACACACCCAATGACAGCATCATCGACGGCAAATATGTCACTGTACAAAAACAGCAACGCCTGGAGCTGTTCAAACTGCTGGCTCGAAAGATGTGGGTACGCATTCTCTTCAACCGCAGCGCCTCCATCAACTCGTCACGCTGCTGCACACCATCACACTCAGACGCACAGGGCGAGCCCGGCTCACTACCAGCAGGAAACACAGCTCGTCATCACTTGATATATTTTGATTCAAGGACAAGGGGTTTTTTCATGATAATCACACGCACACACTGCTGCTGCTCGCCACCCTGGCTACGTGCTGCCGACACCGCCACCCTACGTGCCGGCGCACCTGCGCGCCTCCTGGGTGCCCTCAGTCACCAAATTGAGATGTTTTTTACAATGGGGTTGCTCAGTTCATAGATCACAAACGCATGTGCGGGGGTTGGGTGCAAACATACTCTTTACCGAACTACAGAATTACCAAAGTAGGGCCACTGGCCCACCCGCAAAGGAGCCAAACAAGGCTCATGGGGTCCACAAACCTCAAAAGAAGACCATCAACCGAAAGAAACCGCAACCTCAACAAGCTCAGAGAGCTCAGAACTCATAGAATCAGTAACTTCAGAAGCACTACTAGTAATGCCATCACTGGGAAGCGACAGGTGTGCCAACTCTGAATCGCTACGTACCAGTAAGCAACTGTGGGTGAAAGCAGCAACCCTACTCTGTCTTTGCCGCATAAAGTCTGCCAGACATCGCTTGCGCGGGTTTGCTAAGGCATCTGGGTTCTGCCAACCACCGAACTCATCAAACAGACACCAAAAACGCTTCCGGACTAGCTCGTAAGCATCACACTCAAATACCACGTGGAACTCATCCTCAACCTGGCCAGCAGCGCATCGGGTGCAAAGCCGCTGATGTCTAGGTAGCAAGGAGCTGCCAGCCCTCTCCCACCGACCAGTAGCCACGAGCAAGTCATGTGCACCGAGACGAAAACGCATCAGCGACGACATGTGTACTTTATTGAGGCCAGCAGTGTTGTGCACATAGTCTGGGCACCAGCTAGACGGCTTTGTCATGTCCAGCTCATCAAATGATGTGCATGCAAACCAGCTCTCTTACTTTTTTTCACAAGGCAGAACAGCAAACGATAGCACACGTTGCCAATGAGCCTGTATTCTTAACCTAACACTTAACAGTGGGCTGTGGCGGGTGCGCTGGCTATAGCCAGGCACAGATCTGTGCATGTGTTACGGCTGGAATGTAACAACCAACAGCAGCGCACAGCAACAGCACAGTGCTGCAACTTCCACATTACAAGTAACTGTAGAGGCAGAGGAGCAGCAGCTGGCCCTTCAGCTGGCACAGTTTGCTCTTGTGCAGATTGTGCAGCAGCAGCAGCAGCAGCAACTGCATAGCAGCCATGTTACCAGGATGGTGTGGCTACTAACTAATCGCCTTGATTCAAATGCAGTTCAGCTACTCTACCATCATCTGTGACTGATAGCAACAACGTTCTCTCTATCATTGACATTGCAGTGAGGGGGGCGTTTAGGAGGAAAGAGTAGTGAATACCAGGGTGCTGGCTGTCACCACTACAAGGTTATATGATTAAAGTTGCTCAAAGCCAGAGTAAAGACACCTAAATCCTTGGTTTGGCATGCAGAAAGCTGCACCGACCGCTAACCCCATGGCTCAAAACCCCCTGCTGTGTTTGCTGTACCGTAAGCGAAAATGATAAGGAACCAATAATTCCGAGTCTTGTGGAATAAAAACACTGGATTTTGTGTAATTCAGCGCGACCGGTCAGCGCGCGGTACCGCGCTTCTTATATTTATTGTGCGGGCACTTACGATACAATATATGCTGAGAGCGGTTTTGACTGCGCTGTGGCGTTGAATCTTACAATGTTCCTGTAATAATTCAGTATTGGATTTCCAAAAAAGGAGCGCTACGCACGGCCTCACAGCAGCAGATCGAGGGCTGGTTTGCTTATGATTGTTGCGCACTGACATGTCAAGCAACGCGAAGTTACTGACATTTATTGCATTTTTTTAACGCGCCGAGCACAACTCTTATCACAGGCAAAGTGGCAGAGGATGTCTGGTTCCTCATCATTCTTCCACGTATGCCACACTGGGTACCGTATGCTTATTCTCAGGGTTTTGTGCAGCAGACACCCATGAGCCATAAGTTCTCGCCGCTGAAAGCGTAGCCAGTCTATTGACATCAGTTGTGACTTAGAGGTCCAAGTTTCAGCCCCTGGGCATGCCCCAGTGCTGAGAAAAATGTACTATCCTTCCCGCCTTAACGGCATGGGCCCGGGCCCGGGGCGCCCTGTCTGAAGGCTGCAGCCTGCGCTTAAGCAAGCTTGCATGGCTGTCGTCGTTGCGGTGTTCAATGCACGGGCATCCTGATTTCGTCAGGGCTTGTCACATCAGCAATCTGTCATCTCATGCGGGCTATCACAACTGAGCCATACTGCAATCGTTGGGGAGAGGCGCCTCCAAGGGGGGGGGCATGCTGCACCTGGTGCCCTTGCTGCCCTGTCCGCCTTAATGCCTGTAAGTGCCAGCGATGCTGGCATTTGCATATCTGTCCTATTGTGAAACGTGTCGGTGTGGTACCACTATTGTCGTCGTCATCTGCACTGCAAATGCCTGAGGCAGTGGCTGCCTAGCCTGGTTGCACAGCACTGACGGCTATCATTAAAACATAACGTGCTTTGATGCCCTGGGTTACTTCAGGATTTGGGTGTACATTGGCGCTGAGTACATATCCAAGGACGTGTAGCCATTGGTGCACAAATCGGCTGTGATGTGCTGCAGCACCAACTTGAGACCACTCAACCGCAGCGCATCACTCTCAATATGCCATTCACGTCTTACAAAGGCTCCATCCGTGCAACAACCGTGCACATTTCTGTGAATTAGAAGCTGCTGCCACACTGCACGTAATCCTACATGCAGTCACAAGCAAGCACCATGCACAGTCAGTACACTGCATGGCACGCTAGTTGCAGTCTCTAGAGCTAGCAGCTGGCTAAGGAAACAGCACGTCGCCTACAGCTATCCAAACGTCAGCAGCGGCTGCTGGAGACTCATCAGCACACAGGCACTGCCATAAAATTCATCACGCCACTACTGGGGCTGTCCATTTAACCCGCTCATCACAGGCGCTGCCAGCAGTCAAATCATATGGTGTCGGTTGCGTGCACTGCAGCAAACCTCATTCAACTGAGACGAGTGCCACCCACCCTCATTCACCAGCGTGAACGAGATGTCTGTGCTCAACCAGGTGCCCGGTGCCGGGCAAACACAACACCTAAACCTTGTTGCTGGCGCTCAGCTGCCACACAAAGCTGTCTGCACTCAGGACCCATCAAAGCCAGCAAGACGTACGCATGCCAGCAACAGCCCAACCATGCGTTTAGTCGCACAGCGCACGACTCTTGCTGCATGCACCGCCACACTGTACACGCTGATGTGCAAACCCAGCTACCAACAGCAGGGGCAGCGCGCAGGCACAGACCTGCAGCTTGCCACCTCAGCCAGATGCGGGCATGCTGTGGCCGACACCAGCACAGCGCAGCCTCAGTGACCTGCGTAGGCTGGCTGCTCACCCCCAGGACACCGCCGAGGGTTCAGAGATACATCACTGCTGCTACACAGAACACTCCGACACGCGACACGTCGCGCACGGTACCCTGGAACACGCCCACACATGCAGAAGCACGCGTACGCCAACTAAATCCCGTGAAACCGAACCTTGACCGCCCCAGCATCGTCTGCCTGCACAACGCGCCACACCAGGTTGCACCAGCTGCGTCATCAGCACATCAGTCACCCGCCTTGGCGCCGATCTGGCGTGCGAAGCGGATGAACACCTCCTCCAGGGTGGCGTTGGCCACGCCCCAGTCCAGCACCGCCAGGCCAGCCGCCCTGCTGCCAGCCATGGTGGCAAACACACGGCTCAGGCTCACCTAGGCAGCGCAGCAGCAGCAGCAGCAGCAGCAGCAGCAAAAGTGTTAGTGGTGATGGGCATGTGTCTGAAAAGCCCCATCAGCTTGGCTTCAACGCCATGCTGCAACATGCGTTGAGTTGGCAAAGGCAGCTGACAACAGCACAGCCTGCAATAAACCACAAACCCTGCAAACAAACACCAGGCACCTGACGCTAGCTTGTGGTTACACTCGTTGCACTGCACCACTCACCTCGCTGGTTGGCAGCTCGAACTTGAGCGTGCCCCCCACGCTGTAGGTGAGGCGTGAGTTGGGCGACATGGCAGCCACCAGGTGTCGCGCCGCCGCCTCCTGCTCAGCAGGCACCGTGATGGTGAACACCTGGCAGCAGCGCAGCAGCGAGACACGAGCCGGGCTCAGCACACACCTCCTGTGCGTGTTGGGCGCCACGTGTGCTCTGGCAGCAGGCTGCGCCCCTGAGGGAGCTCCTGCATGCATCCGCTGAGCGCACACAAGGCAGCACCCTGGCACCCCCACATCACAGTGCTGACCAGCCACTTGGAGGATGTGGGGAACCAAACCAGCCAACCCGCACGTGCTGGCAGTGCTGCTACAGTGCCGGCTGGGCGCTGGGCCGCTGTGCAGCCGCCCCCCCGCTCACCAGGAAACCGCCGTATCTGCTGGTGATCTCCTTGGGGTTGCCTATGCACACCAGCCGCCCGTCGACAAAGATGCCCAGCCGGTCACACAGCATCTCAGCCTCTTCCATGCTGTGCGTGGTCAGCACGATGGCCCTGTCGCGCTTGTTGCTCTTCACAACATCCCACAGGTTGCGCCGCGACGCGGGGTCCAGGCCCTGAGCAACAGGGACAGGCGCATCGCAGCAGCAACGGCAACATGCATTGGGCCGCGTCCACGGGTATAGGCATGCAAGCCAGCCACATACGACAGGCGCACTGAGCAGCACCGCTGGCAGCACTTGCAGCAGCACAAGCTTGCTATAGCTCAAGTGTTGGATGCCAATCCCGTAAGGCTCTCCCAGATTGCTCACCGTACTGGGCTCGTCCAGGTACACCACCAGCGGGTTGCCCGTGAAGCTGATGGCCACGCTCAGCCGCCGCTTCATGCCGCCGCTGTACTGGCGCGCCTGCTTGTCCCCGACCTTGTTGTTCCACAGGTTGACAGCACGCAGGCTGGACTCCACAGCAGACTCCAAGGCACCACCTGCGGGAGGCAGCAGGCATGACAGCAGCAGCAGCAGCAACAACAGCAGCAGCCGGTATACACGAGCGCATAGGCAGCACAGCTAGCAGATGTGCCGCACAGTGTAAGACGTGCGCAGGCCTCCTCGTGCACACCAACCTGCCACACCTGCCCAGCACACGCTGCAAGCTGGCGCGTGTGTGTGCTGCGCTGAAAAGCAAGGACCGCAGTCGCACAGGCGGTCGCTGTCACAGGACACCCTCGCATGACAGGCGGGCGCAGCTGACAGCCGCGCGCAGCCGCGCTTGCTGCCCCTCACCTGTGAGGCCCTTCAGCCTGCCATAGAACAGCAGGTGCTCACGGCCTGCAGCACAGCAAGCAGCAGCAAGCCTGTTCGCATGAGCGTTGTCACGTGAGCTGTCATGGTTGCACGGTGGCAGGGCTCCAAGGATCCCTGTGCAGCGTGACGAGCAGCTGGGGTGCTGGGGTGCGGCACGCGCCTGCGGCACTGCAGGGGTGTGCTGCGCATGCGGCAAGCTGCCGCACCTGTGAGCGTCTCCCAGAGCAGGTCGTGCTGCGGGCACACCCCCATCAGGCTGTAGATGGCGTCCATGTCTTTTGTGATGTCGTAGCCGCCAATCAGCGCAGTGCCAGCACTCGGCTCCAGCAGCCCAACCTGTCAACGTCAACGTCAGCAGCATCAGCATCGGCATCGGCATCGGCGATAGAAGCAGCAACAACACCAGACAGCCCATGCGGCAGCAACACACTTCTGCTACAAGTGTTGCCGTGATGTGTCACTTAGGTAAGCTTTTGGCGAACTTTGTTTTGACGTGCTACAGCATCACACAAAGTTACTCCTGCTGAAAGTTGCTGCTGCCGCTGCTGCTGCTGGCAGTGATGTGGCTCACCATCATGTTGATCGAGGTGGACTTGCCTGCGCCGTTTGGCCCCAGCAGGCCGAAGCACTCGCCCCGCTCAATGCCCAGGTTGAGCGTGCGCACAGCAAGCTGCAGGCAGCACAGGCAGAGGCACACACCAGGCAAGGCCCTGCGTCAGCAGCCCTGCCAGGCAGCACGCGCTGTGGGCAGCAAGCGACCCGGCGCGGGTTAGGCAAGCTGTCATCCAACCACACTTTCCTGCAAGGCACCGCCCTTGCTCCTGCAAGCACCCAGCTGCACACCCTCCTGCCGAGCCTTCCCTCCATGCCCAGCGTGCGAGCCGCGCCCCCGTCCCCGTCCCCGTCCCCGCCCCCCAGCCACTGCCCACCTTGGGCGGCTGGCCGTCCAGCCCTGGGTAGGTTTTGTTGAGGTGGCGCACCACGATGGGGTTGGCCTCGTAGTCGGCCAGCCCCTCCACACGCAGCCGCTCAGCAGCCACGTCCTCGGGCTCCTCAGCGGCCCGGCAGCAGCCAGCACCGCCTGCCAGCCACAGTGACAGCCAGCAACAGCAAGCAGCAGCCCGCTGCAGCCCAGCAGCCACACAGCATGAGCAGCCACCAGCATGGCAGCCAGCTGAGCACCCCGCCTGCCGGCGCCAAAACAGTGCAGCGGCACACAGCAGTCCCCGCTGTCCCCGCTGTGCCGCCTGCACCTTCCCCTCAATGCTGCTCCAACTGCAACATATCCCATTACAACCAGCATGATTCATGCACAGTCAGCATAGAATCAGGTGCCGTTGGTGCTGTTGTCTGCTCGCCACCGGCCACCCACCACCCACCCGCAGCGGAGGATGTTGCCGCCACGCGCAGCATCGATGAGCTGGACACCACGCTGCTCGACTTGATGGTGGGCAGCTGCAGCTCAACGCTGCGCGGGGCTGGCGGCCCTTGCCGCCACGCAGCCAGCCACGCAGGCCCTCCAGGAAGAACAGCGGGTGGCGGCGGTTGCCGGTGCCGCTGGCAAACACCTGGCAGCAGCAGGCAGGGCGAGCACAGAGCAGCCTCCGCCTCAGCGCCACAACCAGGGTGCGTTGGGCAGCACCACAGCAGCATGCACCAGGCTGTGTGCCAGCCTCACCACGTGACAAGGTGTTCCAGGCGGCCACACCACTACGGGCACCTGAGATTTTCATGAGCACGCAACCCCTGATCAACATGTGCGTGGTAGTGTGCAAACCATGCACAGCACGCATGCGTACAGCACAGCGCAGCACGCATGCAGCGCAGCTCCCCCCCAGCCCCCCCGCACCTGCTCCAGGTACCAGGCCGCCGCCATGAACACCACCCACTCCACGCCCAGGATGAGCCAGGCGGTGGTCATGCCGTTGCCTGCGTCACGCAGGTTGCTGAAGGCCATGCCGTAGCTGTTGCGGTACACGGCCAGGAAGGCGTACTCGCCCATCTCAAACAGGCCCCTGCGAAGCGGCGGCATCAATCATGTGCGATGACAGGGGGCGTGGGGTGGAGGGCAGATTGTGCGTCAGTCAAACAACCAGGCACACCAAGTGGTGAGGCGGGTGGCAGTGCTGCAATGCTTCACCCTAAGCTGGCTCGTCTACCTGCGAGCCAGCAAACCTTCGCCAACTGCCTCCTCAGCCATGCCTGGGGCAGCCTGCTGCAGCTGCAACAGAGGCAGGGTGAGCAGGCTTGGCTGAGACCTGTTGTGTGTGGTTTACCACCTTGGCTGGGCTGCGGCTGGCCGTGCCGCCGCATGCTGGCTGCTTGCTGCCGCGCCGCCCCCACCTGAACAGCGCGAAGCTGGGCACCAGCTCCATCAGCACGGTGAACCACTGCCCCGCGTTGATGAGCTGGCTCAGCAGCAGGCTGCCTATGAGCCCCGTGCCAAACACCACCAGGTAGGCAAACACGGTGGCGGTCCTGCTGCTGGTGAAGAAGCAGCTCAGCAGGAAGGAGAGCGCAATCATGTTGTGGCCAAACAGCGCGTAGAAGATGAACTGAATGCCTGCAGGAGGGGAGGATGTGTTGCACACCACGCATGAGGGGCAGCGCAGGCAAAGCACGACAAGAGCTGCAGGAGCATGGCCCATGCAGCAGCTACCAGAACTATACCTGCACCACCGCTGCAGCAAGCGGCCGGTGTATAATGCCAACTAAGAAGCTGCCTTACCCGCAGAACGTCTTCATGCACAACCTGACAAAAGAGAAAAGCAGCAGCAGCAGCAGCAGCAGCGCCTTGCACTGGGCCTCACCGTAGCTGTTGCGCGTGAACATGTTGAGCTTGATGATGCTGCCAAAGATCACAAAGATGAGCATGTAGGCCACGTACAGCATCCAGAACCAGCTGTACATCACCAGCCAGTACGCCACATCCCCGAGGCCGTGCATCTTCATCATCATGCGCAGGCGCTTCTCCTTCTCGTACACCAGCTGCATCAGGCTACGCAGGTACAGCAGCAGCAGCGGCGGCGCCACACGCAGCCAATGTGTGTGTCAGCATGTATGGCAGGTGCAGACTGGGTCAGCTGGCCCGTGCTGTGGGTTCAAAGAGACCGCAGCAGAACACAGCATCAATACCAGCAACTAAAAAACAACCATGCAGAAATGTGCAGGGGCAACGTGGGTAGCATAAGTCAAACCGGCAGTACGCACTGTCCGAACTGCCGGTACTCACAAAATTGGCAGCAGCATCTGGACGACCCATGTGAAGAAGAGCGGCCCCAGCAGGGCGCTGAAGTCCAGGCTGACTTTGGCCGCGCCCTTGGGCGTCTCCATCACACCAATCAGCTCCGCAGAAAAGCCCTCGCCTGCAGCACGCGGGGTGGGTTGGTGGGGATGTAAAGCCATGGCGGGCGTGAGTGAGTGCAGACGCAAGAGCAGCATTACATTGGTGGGCTGCATGGCACCGCATCTGGCGTGTCATGCACAGCGCTCTGCAGGAGGTGCAGCTCAATCTGCTGCGCAATGCCCGGCGCCTCAGACACAGCTCCTCACCCAGCACGCTCTTGAGCCAGCTGTTGACAGCCATGTTGAGCACCTGCGGCAGCACAGCACGGACAGCATGCACACGTCAGCAAAAAACAAAGTAACCCTGCCACTTTCAACACACCCGCTCGCGTGTGCGCGCAGGCGGCAGCGGAGCAGCGTTGCCAGCCAGCAGGCAGCAGGCATTAAGGAATGTAACAGAGAACTGACAGCAGCACAACTGCAGCACCGTCCACTCCGTCCCACCACTTCCTGTCCACACCATGTGACCACGAGCCGTGCTGCGCCCACCTGCGGCACGCGCTGGTACACTGCTGGTGCCTCGTTGCGCGGCAGGCCGTAGGTGTCGTTGTAGTACAGGTCGGGCGCGAAGCGGCTGACGTTCGTGCCGCGCCAGTCAAAGCCGGCGGCGTACTGGTTGGTGGTGCTGCTGCCGTTGCAGCGCGCCTGGTGGTAGCCGCAGTACAGCGTGCGCTGCAGCTCCTCCGCGCTGGCCTGCCGCTGCATCACCACGTCCGTGCAGTTCATCCTGATGGCGCTGACCTGCAGGCAGACACAGCAGCACGCCAGAGCATCAGCGGCTCTGCTGCTGCCTGCTGGTGTAATGCCAGCCATGGCTGGAGCTCAGCCAAAGTTTCAGCACGCACACCTGCGCTCACGCACCTGCCCACCAGGCGAATGCAATGCATCTGCCGCCTACTCAAGACGAGGCGCCAGACGACCCCATGCATTGCTGCTTTGACATCCGTGACGTGCACCCCTCGCCGCCAGCAGTGCCGGCCGCCCATCCCCGCCCAGCTCACCCTGCCTGCCAGTGCCGCGCCGCTGCTGCTGTTGCCGGCCGCGCCGCCCATGCCGCCCGCCAGGCGCTGGTTGATGCCGGCGGCCACGGGCGCGGGGTTGCTGGCGTTGACCATGGCCTCGAGCATGGTGGCCAGGCTGGTGTTGGCGGCGCCGTCCAGGCCCAGGCCGGCGCAGGTGCCGTTGGGCCACAGCGCGTACAGCGAGGGGTCGTCCTGCAAGCAGGGCAGACGCAGCGCCGACGCCAACCAGCTGGGTGTGCAGTGGCGCGTGTTGAGATGTGCAGCCACCTACACACAGCTGTTGTTGACAACACCTGCGCCATACCACCGCTTGGCCCCGTCCTTGTTTGCTGCTGCTGCTGCTGCTGCTGCTGGCCAGCCTCTAACGCGCCCCAAGTTTCTGCTGCAGCTGCCGCCGCTGCTGCACTAACAAACTCTACCGTGCACCCCCCCCCCCACTCGGCTGCCGCCTGCAGCTGCCGCCCTGCCTGGCTGCCCCGCCCGCCTCACCCCGACCAGTGCCGTCTCCAGGTACAGCCCCGCCTGGATGCGCGCGCTGGTGCCCAGGCGCAGCCCCAGCAGGCTGAGGAACTCGGCGGGCACCGATCCCGCGTAAGGCCCCATGTCGGCACTGAAGTTGTCAAGGTACCGCTGCAGCGACAGCAGACCGGATGGCCGCAGGTTGGGCTTGGGCAGCAGGCCGGCAGTCAGGCTGGCTTCTGTCGCTGGGTCGTCGCCTGTGACCAGCAGCGTTGCTGCAGGCCGGTACGGCTCAGCACGGTCATCCACTGCTGGCGTCTGCAGCAGCAAGAGGATCGCACGCCGAGAAGCAACAGCATGTTGTCAGTCAGACCAAATACCAGTGCGAGCAAGGATGCCGTTGCATCAAGGACACCGCCAGTGTGATCTGCGCTGTGCACAGGCACCAGCAACACGCTGCACACCAGCTGCAACACACGCACAGCTGCTGTGCATGCACACCTCACTACCAGCTGCTGCTGCTGCTGCCGTACCTGCAGGATGGCCGGCCATGAGGAGGTGTGTGGTATGGCGCAGAAGGGCGCCTGCCGCGGCTTGCTGAACTGGATGCCGCACGCACTGCGGTTGAACTCCTGGCACTCGTGGGGGCAGGGGGCCATGTCCATGCTCGTGCAGTTGGCCGGGTCGCCTTCGAAGCAGCACCTGGTGCACTGGCAGCCACACTGCGGGGGCAGGGCAGGCGCAGCACTGCGGAGCTCAGCAGGTGCAACAACGCTGCGCGGCCAGGGCAGCAAATGAACACAACAGCTGCCGCACGCACAGGCAACGGAGACCTGCAGCACCTACCCAGCTGTTCTGCACACCAGCAGCAGGATCACAGGCAGCAGACTGGCAGTGTAGAAACCGCCGTTCTGCTGCCTGTAAACCTACTGCTGCTGTGCAGAACAGCACCTGCTGCTGCTGCTGCTGCTGCTGCAGCCCGTGCCCATTGAGCCTGCATGGCTGCCGTTGCACGTCACGCACGCAGCCGCGCTAAGCTCCTGGCAGGGTCTGCCAGTTGCTGACTGGAAGTGTTTGCTGGGCGGCCGCGTGCCTGCTGCGCGCACCTCATAGTCCTCTCCTGTCAGCAGCAGCCTGTTGATGGCCACTTGCACCGCCAGCAGCAACAGGCAGAAGAAGATGGGCGCACTCAGCAGGCACACGTTGCTGCACATGTTGCGGCGCTGGTACACCGCATTCTTGCGGTACAGCGCGTTGGCCTGCGCACGCAGGCTCGCGCTCTGGCCCCGCTCGGCACCAGCTGCTGCTGGTGCTGCTGACGCGGCTCCTGTGCTACTGACAATGCTGCTGCTGCTGCTGCTCTCCAGTGACTTGGCCACCACATGTGGGACAGTTTCACCCGGTAATGAGCAGCGCTCCAAGTCTTTGCTGCTGCCATCTCCTTTCAGCTTTCTGACTGCTGTTGCTGGCGCGGCAGGACTCCCTGCTGCTGAAGGCCCTGCCTACAACCAATACAACAGGACAAGATGATGAAATCGCGAGGTTGGGGGGCGAAAAGAAAGTAATACAATCACACTGTGCTACATCAGCCCTCTGTGTCCAGCAAGACCCACAAATTCCATGCACTTGTTGCACAGCAGAGATGCTGCAACTGATGCTGACTACGCAGAGCCCTGTGTGCTGGGTTTACAGCATGGCTGCACTGGGCTCAACCAGAAAAAAGAAGAAGCTGGCAATAAGGTCAGCAATGTCGGTGCCTTCACTGCCCAGCTCCCAGCTGTTTGATGCAGACACAATAGCCTGCTGCTGTTGCTGCACTTAGGTCATTTTGCAGCTGTTGCCGTTAGCGTGCTCACCATAGCGCCTGCTGTGCTGATTCCAGCAAGCAGAACCTTGCAATACCACCCAGCTGATTGCTTCCCCTGTTCAGCTCCTTCAGTGGTTAAGCACCAGCTTGCTTTGCCTGCTGAACTGTTGCTGCACACACCTCAGCTAGACTACAACTGCCGCTGCTTGGCCACTTGCAGGACGACGTGCTGCCAACTTAAACACAGTTCCAAGATGGATTGATTGCAGCTGCTGACAGCAGTGTCGTTTTACGTAGCACCGCAGTACTGCTTTCACGGCCGTGTGTTGCGCCAGCAAGCTCGGAGACCCGACAATGCCTCCTTAACGTAAAAGCTTGCCCTAAAAATACTTAGTATCCACAAATTCGGCTCAGACACGATACCGACTGCAGCCTGTTCCTACACTCGCTGCCCTGCCACGCTGCAGCAGCTCAGTCACTAATTGCAGTATACAACACACTTATTAACACCATGCAGCAAGCTTTCATGGCTCTCAATGGAGGGAACTGTTGCCACCACAACTACCACCAAGGCTACCACTGGTGTGCCTTCACCCAAGACTAATGTAACGGCTGGCGATCGTGCAGCATCCAGGGTTGTGCAAACTTACCTTGCACCATCAGAGAAGTTGCAGAAGTGCGCACCACAGCAATTGATACTTCCAAGGCTGTGTACTGCACTACTGAGCCACGGACGCACACACGGCAGGTGCCACCTTCACGCTCAAACAAGGTACCAGAAAACACATGAATTGAAATTCCGTCATCCGTCGAGTCATGGCCGTCACTAGCTGGTAGCTGTCGCTGCTGGACCACCAGGCGGGGTGCCATCAGCAGCACACATCTGCAGGCAGGAAGCAGGCAGGAAGCAGGATGGGCAGAAGCTGGCTGGACGCGCTGGACGGCTGGGGTGAAAAGGTTTTGCGGGGCAGGTTTGCCCAGCAGTTTGCAGCACTGTTTTTCAAGAATGGTGAGCTGCAGCTGCACAGAATTGGAGCGGCAGAAGCAACATGCAGAGCATCGTGCTCAGTTTCCACATACTTGCAGATAGCTTTGGTTGAAATTCTTAGTAAGTGGGACCTTGTACATGGCACAGCCGGCCAAGCTGTCCCTGTTCTTGTCGTGCTGGCTTCAGCCAAGAGCAGCCTGTCACCAGGCATAGTTCACCGGGCAGCATGCCATTTGCTCCTTTGCCCATTCATGGAATGATGACAGCACGATGCTGTTTGATGATGACAGCACAAAGATAGGGACGTAATTGCGTCAGCAATTGTGACAGCACGATGCTGTTTAAGCTTGCCTGTTGCATGCCATGCAGCAGCCTGGCGTTCACACAACTGCAACAACCCTGCAGCCATGGCGCAGCCCCTGCTGCTCCCTGGACTCTGCGCTGTATCCCTCGATACCGCTCTGCTCAATTGCTCGTCCTTGCTCGTGTGATGTGGCGTTCTTGTGTGATGTGGTGTTCTCAACTTGCAGTGCTGGTGGCATGGCGCAGCAGGCGCACCACGGCCATTCGTGTGCTGGCGCCATTGCTGTTCCTGCTGCTGGCGCTGGTGGTCAACTTGGCGCTCAATGCCAACAACTCGCTGCAGGAGCGCTTCGTGGCCACACCAGCAGCAGTGCCGTCCAGCATTGCAGGCCTGCCCTCCTGCCATGAGGACCTGCACATAGGCTCCAAGCCCTGCATAGACTTTGTCTATTCGCCAAACAACGACACCGCCATCAACGTGAGCAGTGCTGGTGGCTGCAGCACCAGCAGTGGTGGTGTCACCGCGAGGTTGCACATGTTTCTGTACAGCATCCTCGTCAACACATGCAGACCCAACAGCTGCACCAAACTATTGCATGAATAGCATTTGACAATTGTGCACTGCTTGCCTCTTCAGTGCTGCACGCTTAGCAGTTGCCAGCTTGGTATTGGCAGCAGACACAGGTGCAGCAGGCATGAATGCAGCAGCAGCAGCAGCAGCAGCAGCAGCAGCAGCAGCAGCAGCAGCAGCAGCAGCCTAACAGAGGCGTGTAGCTGGCACCTCAGTGCTGCATGCAGCGGGGTGCAGCACCTCAGCCAGCTAGCCGCAGCAGTGTCGCCTCCTCAATGGATGCCACTGCTGCCGCAGACTGGCCAGTCAAACACAATGTTCCCGAAACAATGTGCTGTGTGATGCTTTGGACAGTGCTTTTTCTGGTGCTGGCGGCTGATGGTACGGCAGCAGCGTCGATCACTTGGCACAAGCACTAAGCAGCCATACAGTAGTTGCAGCCGCTTCACTTCTGCTCTGTGTCAGGCGGAAGTCCTGCACCTGCTGCAACTTGCCAACGGCCCTGCATGTGTGGCGCTGCCTGGTGTGCCGCGACCCCGCAGCGCATCGTGGACGGCATCATGGCCAACAACGAGCCGCCCATCCCCGCGGAGCAGGTGCTGGGCTTCCCCAGCAGGCGCGCGGCGGAGGCCTACCTGGCAGGCCACCCCGACGGCGCGCTGGGGGGGCTGCACTTCACCCGCACCGGGGAGCGCATGATCAGCTACATCGTGCAGGCAAACACCACGGTGCGCGGCCAGGCCCGGGTGCAAGCACCTGCGGCATGCACACGTTGTTCTAGTCACCGCATGGAAGCAAGCAGCATTCATGGGGCTGCTGTGGTCGCCTGCATGCTGTGTGCACAGCCCTGGTGGCCTGTGCAGTGCTGCTGACCTGGCTACCTGCGCGCCTGGGCGCCCCTGCAGGTGAAGTACTTCAAGGGCTCCTTCCAGGACCCCACGCAGTTCTTCGCAGTGCCCATGGTCAACGCAGCAGCGCGCGAGCTGGCGCGCCACGCCATCGCCTCGCAGCCTGGCAGCGCTGCTGGCGCGGGGGGTGCTGGCGAGCTGGACTGGAGCCCGCGCCTGGTCAAGTTCCCGCACCCCAGCCTGCAGAGCAGCAGCCTGCTGGGACAGGTGCTGAGCAGCTTCATCTTCGCCAGCCTCATGTTTGGCTTCGTGACGCAGGTGGGGGCCGAGGGCGGTGCGCCTGGGGACAGCTGGGCAGGGCATGCGGGTGTCGCGCAATGGCTGCGGGCGCTGTCATTGGCAGGGTGCAGCAGCGCATGGCAGGGTTGGGAGCTTGGCAGTGGTTCATCGTCACTTTTTATGCAGCAGCTGCACACTCGTGTAACCATTATCTTTTCCTGCACTCTCATGGTGACCTCGACCGCTGCTGCGTGCGTGCTGCCCTTGCGGCTGCCGCGCTGCCTGTGTGGCCTGCCCCGCTCCCAGATGAGCAACCTGGTGGCTGAGAAGCAGGCCGGGCTGCGCCTGGCGCTGCGCAACATGGGCATGCTGGAGAGCGCCTACTGGGCCAGCTGGATGGCCTTTGACGCGGTTGTCACGCTGCTGACTGCACTGCTGCTGGTGCTATTTGGTGAGCAGGATACTGGGGTGCAACTGCTGCCACTGATCAGTACGGATTTGGCAGCTTTGGCAACGTCTTCACTTTACAGTCGTGCTCAGCCACAATCGAACGTCGTTCGCGCGCCTTGATTTGCCACCAACCGCTGTCGCCTTGCGCGCGCGCCACTCACCCTGCAGGCATGGCGCTGCAGTTCAACTACTTCCTCAAGAACGACTTCGGGCTGCTGCTGATGCTGTTCTGGCTGTTTGGCCTGGCCATGACCAGCTACAGCTACACGCTGTCGGTGCTGGTCAAGAAGAGCCAGGCAGCGGTGTACCTGGGCTTCAGCGTGTTCATCGTGGGCTGGATCTTCCAGACGGTCATTTTTGTGGCGCGGCTGCCGTACAGAGCAGACTTGTACTACAGCGAGACCAATGTGTGGGGCCGCGTGTTCTTCTGGGTGTTTTCGCTGTTCCCCTGGAACCCGCTGACCAAGGGCATCATGGACTTCAATGAGGCGACGCTGGCGCCAAAGGACCCAGGTGGGCTCCCGGAGGGGGGGGGGGCGCTCGACGGGTACGCTGCATATGTGTGTTACTGCTCCGGTATATCAGCTTGCATATTTTGAGAGATGCTGTCCGCATCTCCATCCTGGCACCTCACTTTCAGGCTGTTCCTGCATGCCCTTTTCTGCATGCCCTGCCCATCACCTTGCTGTCCTGCAAGCTGTAGCCTGTAGAATGTGCCCAGGTGCTGTCCTGCAAGCCGTTTCCTGCAAGCGTGTTTGAGCAGGCAGCCCGTCCACTGCTGCATGCTGTGTGCCTGCAGGCTTGCGTTGGCACCAGCAGTACAGCTACTGCTCGTACATTCCCAACCCCCAGGACCAGCCCGCATACGACCCGCGTGAAGAGTTTCGCAGCTACGACTGCATGTTCCCGCTGTACCAGGCCTACCTCACGCTGCTGGTGCAGTGGGCGGGCTACTGGGCGCTGGCTGTGTACCTCAATAATGTGCTGCCAAACGAGGTGAGGCGGCGCAGGCAGCTGTCACGTGGGTGAGGTTGCTGTGGTGCCCTGCGGCCCAAGGGGTGGGCCCTGTGCCATACTTGTACCTGCTGTTGGGAACCGGCCAGGGTAAGGATGGGCCGTACGGTTGTTAAAGGTGCAATTGCATGCAAAGATGCAGTTTCATTGCTTGCTTGCAAATTACGCTTGGGATTGTGCACTCACTTTGTTTGTTTACTAATGTGTGCCTCCTCCCTGGTGCAGGTGGGCACGCGCCGCCCCTGGTGGTACCTGTACAGCCGCTCCTACTGGCGGCCCCGCCCAGCCGACCAGGCGGCGGCACTGCGGCGGGTGGCGCAGCAGGTGCGGCGCACCGCAATGCAGCCGGTGGCAGCAGCAGTGTGCGGACACTGTGCAAGAGCATGGCCTGCGCTGCTGCTGTGTCTTCCGGTGCCGCTGACCTTGTTTGTGTTGTGTGGAGGTTTGTGGTGTCAGTCAAGAGTGCGCAGGCCCGCTGCAGGTTGGCTGCTGAGTTGTCTGCCACGCCGCGCCGTCTCCCTGCCGTGTTGTGCTGGCGCAGGAGGCTTCCGGCACAGCGCTGCCTCCTGCTGTTGACGCCGCGCTTGATGATGACGTGGCAGCTGAGGAGGCGCGCATGAGGGCGCGCCTGGCACAGCGCACAGGTGTGGCTCAGCAGCAGCAGCAGCAGCAGCAGCAGCAGCAGCAGCAGCAGCAGCAGCAGCAGCAGCAGCAGCAGCACAGCTAGTGGCATGGCATGACACGGCATGCGCCAGCCATGAGACATGAACTCAGCACGGCATGGAACAGTCGCTGCATGTGCCTGCGAATGATGGCCGAACATGTGCCAAGTGTGCTGCTTGCTGCCCTGTGCTGATCTGCGCTGCGCCGTGTGCGTGCAGGTGACGAGTCACCTGCCCAGCCAGGTGGCGCGCACAGCAGCAGCAGCAGTCACCACAGCGACGCCAGCAGCACGGGCCACCGTGCGTATGCAGCGGAGCTGTACGGCCTGCGCAAGGTGTTCAGGGCGCCGGCCATCTCCCTGGCTGCCGCCGGAGCGTCGCTCAATGCGTGCGTGCGGTGCCAGGGGCGTGGCGAGCGGCGGGCGCCGTTGCGCGATTTTTGGGCGGTGCGTGGCAGCTGGCTGGGCATCGAGGAGGGGCAGCTGTTCTGCCTGCTGGGGCCCAACGGCGCTGGCAAGACCACCACCATCAACTGCCTGACGGGTGAGGCGGCGCGCTGGGCAGGGCCAGGCCGCTGCTGGGCTGGTGCTGCTGCTGCTGCTGCCAGTTCTAGTGTGGCGTGCTGCAGCCCCGCTGCTGCCGCGGACGGCAAATTGTTGTATTTGCGCCATGCACAGGTCATGCCTGCTGTCTCACATGTCGATGGACAGCTGTACAGAGCCTCGTCCTCATCCTGTGCACCTGCTGCGTGGTGCTCCCGTGGCCGTGTGCAGGCGTGCTGCCGTACAGCGGCGGCGACGCGCTCATCTACGGCCAGTCCATCTGCAGCGAGGGTGGGCTGGACGTGGTCCGGCCGCTGATGGGCGTGTGCCCGCAGTTTGACGTGCTGTGGGGAGAGCTGACGGGGCGCGAGCACCTGGCCATCTACGGCCACATCAAGGGGTTGCCCTTCAGCAGGGTGAGAGCGCGCGGAGACGGGGTGGGGGTGGGGGGTGAGATGTCGCTGTAGGACACTGCTGTTGTCGTGATGCCCAGGGAAATGGCTTGTTGTGTGCTGCATCCAGACTGGGTCGAAGTGGGCTGGGCTGAAACCTCGGCAGCAGCGGTGACAGCTTCATGTGTGGCGTGCAGGCGGTGCTGCGCAGCCAGGTGCGAAGACCTGGAGCTGTTCACTGCTGGGTCATTGGGTTCGTGTTCATGCGTGTCACCTGCTGCCTGCTGTGCTGCTGTGCTGCTGTGCTGTTGTTAGGTGCGGGGCGAGGCTGAGGCGCTGCTGGGCCGTGTCAAGCTGGGGCACGCGGCGGCAATGCGCAGCAGCAGCTACAGCGGCGGCATGAAGCGGCGGCTGAGCGTGGCGCTTGCGCTGCTGGGCGACCCCAAGATCGTCTACCTGGACGAGCCGACCACCGGTGCGGTGCTGCCGATGGCTGGGCACCCGCTGTGCTTGCACGCAACAATGGGTCATGTACTTCAAGATGCGCAGTTGATTGTCTATGTTTTGTCACGCTTTCATTAGGTGCTCATCCTGGGCTGTTTTTGATCATACGATATGATGACAGGATCCCAACTTGCAGCAACCCTGAGTCTTTGCCCACGTGCCGCTGTTGGCAGTAGTGACAAACGTCTGGGTATGGTCACGCAGCCGGTGAGCTGCTGTCTGCGCAGCTGGACCTGGGGTTGCTTGCGTGGCCACGGTGGTCACGGCTCCTGCCGCCCTCGCTGCTGCTGCTTGCTGCTGCAGGCATGGACCCCATCAGCAGGCGCTACGTGTGGGACATCATCCAGGAGGCCAAGCCGGGGCGCGCCATCGTGCTGACCACGCACAGCATGGAGGAGGCGGACATCCTGGGCGACCGCATTGGCATCATGGCGCGGGGGCGGCTGCAGGCGCTGGGCAGCAGCATACGCCTCAAGCAGAAGTTCGGCTCGGGTTACCAGGTGGGAGGGGCGCTTGTGTCACTGCACATGGCACAGATCGGCAAGCTGCATCAAAGTTCTGTCACGCATGAGCGCAGCACTCAAGGGATGGAAGCCACGCCTAGTGTTTTGCAGTTGCTGTCCTTGCTCAGAAGGCAATGGAATCCACGCAGGCCGCTTGGTCATGATGCATCGACACGCTGACGCTGCTCTGTTTTCCTGGGTCCTGCTCCTGCTGCTGGTGCCCCTTGTTGCCGCAGTTGACGGTGCATATAGCCACGCCGCGCAGCATGAGCTACAGCTGGTTGGCTGCTGCTGAGCAGCAAGGCGTGGCGGCACGCATGGAGCGCGTCAAGGCCTTCTTCAGGTGGGGGTGGGGGTGGAAGTTGGGGGTGGGGGTGGGCGTGGTGGTGGGCGTGGGGGTGGGGGTGGGGGGCGCTGAGGGGTGGCGGGCCGGGGCTGGGGGGTGGGGGTGGGGGGCTGGGGGTTGGGGGTTGGGGGCTCGGGGGTGGGGGTGGGCAGCTGGGCAGCTGGGCTCCTCAGAGGCGGGGGGCATCGCTTACACCTTGTCGGCGCTGCGTGCTGGCAGCTGGTGATGCTTCTGTGTTGGCCTTCTGGAGGACGGCTGATGGCTGCATGTGGTAGCTGGTTGACAGCACTGCACTCCGTACGACTCGCCTGGCAGCTACCCAGGCTGCAAGTTCACGTCTTCAAGCGGTCAACAGCACCTGCTGCTGCACGGTGAAGCTGCATCGCATGGCCTGACTGCGTGCTTGCGTGCAGGTCGGGCCTGGGTGTGGAGCCCATCGACGAGGGCCGCACGCTGCTGCATTACCTCGTCGGGCGTGCCGCCGAGGGGCAGCTGGTGGGCTTCCTGCAGCAGCTGGAGGCCCAGGCCGGGCAGCTGGGCGTGTGTGACGTGCAGTGCAGCCTGGCCAGCCTGGAGGAGGTGTTCCTCACGATCGCAAAGCGGGTGAGGCGCGTGCTGGGTCCAGGGTGCGGCGATGCTGGTGGCAGCATTTGAAGCATGTCTCTGCATTGTATCACACCACGGGCTGCGCACGCAGCACTCAAGTTGTTGGTGTAGACTGCGAGCTGAAGATTGAGCATTCGATGTGTGGCTGTGCTGGCCAGTGCAGGGGCTGATGTGTCACACGGTGTGCCTGCAAGCAGCCTGTTGGTGAATATAGTTGTCATATAGTTGTCACTGCTCAGGCCGTGTGTCGCCTGCCTGTTGTGCGCTGCTGCGCTGCGTCCTGCAGGCTGAGCTGGAGGCTGCCGCGCTGGCTGGCAACAGCCTGGTGGCGGTGGACCTGCCGGATGGCGGGCAGCTGCTGGTGCCGCTGGGCGAGGAGGAGGTGCGCCACCCCAGCGGGGACGGGCGCAGCTACGCGGTGAAGTGGGCACAGGACGACGCAGGCAGGCTGGTGGTGCTGGACTGCACCCTGGTACAGCAGCAGCAGCAGCAGCAGCAGCAGGTGTTGCGACCGCAGGCACAGCAGCAGCCACACCTGCTGCACACGAACTCGCTCGACATTGCGCCTGCAGGGCATGTCTGATGCAGAGGCGAGCAGCGCACTGCTTACAACTGTTGACGGTGTGTGTGAGTCTTGTCTATGGTGCACTGATCAGGCGCACAGTGCTGGTGCAGGCAGGCAGGCAGGGTGGAGGTTGCGCTGACACCGGCAAGATTTTATGAGAAGTTGACAATTGAGATTTTGTGTTGGCCTTGTTGTGGCTGTCGACAGCACAGTGCATGACGTAAACACAGCACACAATGCTGTTGTAACAGTGGTATTCCTGCATCCGCGCGCTGCCTGGTGTGCGCGGACTGCTTGCGGCTGAGTTGGCGACCCAGCTCCTACAGTTGAGGCAGCCTGCCAGCCTGCCAGCCTGCCAGGGCATCATTGTTGGCACTCATTCTTGCGTGGTTGGTGCAATGCGTGGTGCTCAGCACGATCGACTCTGCCTGTAGAGCGTGCAAGCAGGGCAATTGTAAGGCAGTTCTGTGCAAGTAGCATTGGTTGTTGCAGCAGGCGGAGTGGTGCTTTTGCTGGGTGCTGCCGCCAGCAGCGCTACTGATTACTAAGCAGCAGCAATGGTTGCTGCTGTGCCAACATATAGCTCAACCTTTTTTGGCAAGGGATTGCTGTAAAACCTTTGCGAGTCGTACTACCCTAGTAGGGTGGTGGGTTAGTGTGGCGACTAAGTCGGCCAGTGCGGCTCTGTGTGGCAGCAGTGACTGACCCCTTTAGCGCTGCCTTGTTTGTTAGGCACTGCTTGATGCGCTGCAGCTATAGTAGCTACTGCTGGGCAGGCTGCAATCAGCGCAGCTGCCGGCGGCTCCGCGCGCAGCTGCTGCATGTACCTTACACACGCCTGCCGGCAACAGGTGCCTGTTGTAGCAGTGGGCCCTCTTCCTTGCGCCTTGTGGGGCGCGAGGCCATCAGCATCGAAAATCAAGTAACACAGTGATGCTATGGCTTGAACGGGGCTGCTGCTGATCAATGGTGCAAGACAGGTCAGCCATGGTGGCGGGGGGCCCATCCCGGCAATGTGAGTGCCGCATTTTGCTGCATTGTCTTTGTAAGTGTATCTTGCTGCAAATCTTTACATTGCTGCTGCTGCTGATGATGGCGATAACAATGATGGTGACATTACAGATGACGACAGTAAGACATGCCTGCATAAAAACCTTTATGAAGCTGCGGCAAAAACGACCCAAGTTGGAACACCTGAGCTGCCTTCGCAGCCAGCATGATCGTGGCGCACTCAGTATGCTGCTCTCAATGATGCTTGCGCTGACAGCTGGTTAAAGGTGCCCACTGGATGCCGCACAGCAACATACGCCGCAACAACGTACGGCACTGCAAACACCCAGCAGCGACACCCAGAAGCAGTGCCCAGACATACGACAGACAACAGGCAATCAGCTGCTGGAGCGCTTTTGTGGAGCACTCACATGATGCTGCTGGTGCTCAGCCGCAGTCGTTGCTGAGTTCATGTATGCATGTAGCACTGTACCAGTAGTGGGCATTCAGCAGGCGGCTGGCAGCATATTTAATGTCCGTCAAGCATGAACATGCAACCATACAGCAGTCGCAATGATGGGCGCTGGGCATGCAGAGCTTGTGCACTGGAAGACATCTCTCAGCTGCCAGCCACACCCTTGTGTAGCATGGAATCCCTGTTGGTAAAACACACAGTTGAAGTCTTGGTTGTACACAACTTGCACATCAAACAGCAGGCACAGAATCACACCACCGTGACAGGTAAGCAGCTGTCAGAGCAAGGCTTTGCCTACACTTGGGCGGGCACGTGATTCTCTGTGGGCCCCATGCAGCACTCACAGATCTACAAAACATTGACAATGCCTTCAGTCTACATCATAGAGACTGCTGCCTCAGAGAGACATGAGTTGTATGCTCTAGCCATAAACACAGCAGTTGCATGGCACAGGCTGAGCATTGGGCTTCACATGTGGCACGCCACTACTCGCACCCCTTCCACAGGAGGCGTGCAACAACGCAACAACCAGAACAAGCAGCTGCTGTGGGAGTATTTTTTTTGCTGGCTGTGGGAGTATGCAACCCTCAATCTCCAGCAAACAACACAGAGACAGAATCCGCATGCTGCACTTGTCCCTTGCAGGCAGCACTGCCAGGCTCCATTGACTGGCCGCTCAAGCAGCAGAGGCAGCACACAGCACGCTCGAGGCGGGCGTGTGCGCCAAACAGTCCCTGGCACACACACGCTGCACGCAGTGTGGACGACCACTGCCAACCCCAACTCACTTATGCTGCACTCTCTCCCGCCAGCAGCAAATGCTCCATGCCGTGCTGCAGCAGCAGCGCTGGCGCGCTGTAGCCGTCTGCTGTGTGCTGCCTGTGTGCGGCCAGGTACTGCACAGCCTCCCGCATGCTCTCGGGCTCCACAGGGCGCAGCGGGTGGCTGCCCACAGCCGCCAGCACAAACGTGAAGTCCTGTGCAGTGAACAGCAAGGAGCAGGAGAGGGGAGGCAGCAGGCGCAGCAGTGACAGCACACGCACTGAGCCGCTGACCGGACGATGGCAGCTGCCACACTCTACACGATGATATTTCCAGTGCACAGTGTCACACAGGCAATGCACGTACTGTGCCTGCTGGACAAGCAGCTGTGACAGTGACATTGCTGGTGTGAGTGGCGCGGCTACAGCAACAAGACGTGCTTCAACGGCTGCGACATTGAGCAGCGGCTGCCCCACCAATGCGGCCAGTGCAACTGCACGCTGCTGTGTGCTCACGTTGGTGACGGAGGACTGCAGCTCGCCCGCGCGCGTCTGCATGAGCTGCTGGTGCTTGGTGGCCACCACGGTCACACGCATGAGGTGCCCGCTGGTGTACACCACCTGCAGCCACCAAGCCACAGCAGCAGGCAGCAGCAGCAGCAGCAGCAGGCAGCAGCAGCAGCAGGCAGCAGCAGCAGCAGCAGCAGCAGCAGCAGGCAGCAGCAGCAGGCCCTGGAGCAAGACAGCTGTACCTGTCATGCAGCACAACCCCAGCTACCTGCAAAACAACCATGATCGCCATCGCCAGCAAAATTTCCATTCACTCACGGTGATTGCGCCACAACAGCAGCCGCTGCAGCAGCAGGTGCAGGTGCTGTTTGCGCTCACCTTGGCCCTCATCTCCAGCACGCAGCCGATGGGCACGGGCTGCTTGAAGGCCACGTCGCCCATGGCCACGGCCTCGCAGTGCCGCCCCGCATGCAGCACCGCGGTGGAGTAGGCCAGCTCAGCGGCCAGCCTCAGCAGGTGGCCGCCGAATATGTTGTTGGCGTTGTTGCGGTCCTGCCGGTGCATGATGGCCAGGTGGCTCTGGCTGGTCCGGCTGATGGGCACGGGCGCCGGGGCTGCCAGCTCACTGGACAGGCGCGCCGGCCTGGCGCAGGGCAGGGTAGCGGCGGGGCAGGGAGCAAGGCAGAGGTAGAGCGGGGCCCAACAATGTCTGTCACCACATTGCAGTGCAGTGCCGAGCCAGGCAGCCAAGGGTGCAGGCAGCAGGTAGCTCCTGCACCTGTGGCATCTGCCCCTGCTCCTGCTGCTGCTCCTGCTGCTGCTGCAGGCACAGCGCAGCTGTGCCCGTGGCCTCACCTGCCTGCTGTGCTGACTGCGCCTGCCCAGGACAGCGCCGCGGCCTCCTCCTGCTGCTGCATCTGCCGCTGCAGCTGGCCCTCTGCAAGCTCGTACAGCAGCGTCACCTGCGGCATGCACGCCACGCAGCAGCAGGATGTGTGTCAGGTTTGACGCGCACCAGCAGCAACGCCAGCAGGCACGATGACAGCACGGTAGAATCTTCTGCCAATGTGGATTGCTTGCCCGGCTATGTTTGTGCTCCTTAAATACATCAGTACCGTGTACAGCAGTTCAAGTCAACACAACCAAACGTATTTAGTCAACACAATAACAGCACATCAAACCTACTTGACCAATTGTAGCCCTGCACATTGGACAGGGCGGACCCATGGCCACAACCAAAGCAGCACTCCCCCGGCTTGCATTGAAGACACAGCACTGCAGCCATGCAAAGGAGTGTCCGTCATGCTGTGCGCCGCGCCCTGCTGCCACCGCCTCACCTCGTCCCCTGCCGGCTCGGTGCCGGTGAGCAGCCGCTTGCTTGCACGGCGTGCACGATTGGCAGCAGAGCGCTCAGCCGCTGCAGCAGCAATGGGGCGGCAGCAGGCAACAGCGCCAGATCCTTGTAACAAGTGCCTGCAGGCCTGCTCAATGCTTGAGTGGGTTGTTTGGGTTGCAATCTGCGGCCTGTTCACACATGCTGTGCGCTGGACACACCTGCGGCACGCGCCACTGGCGACTACGCTGTGTGCGACTGGCGGCCAGCAGCACGGCGACATGGCTGGCGGCGCCAGCAGGCCAGATCCAGCGCCCGGCCGCTTGCTGGCTTGCCAAGTGCTGACAGCACTATGCACTGGCTTCAGTGCACCTCCCAGGCGCTAGGAATTTAAGCTATGCCAGGTGCTGCCCCAGCACCAGCGCACCTGCGTCGAAGTGCAGCTGCTCCAGCTGTGTGCCAGGCACCACAGCAGGCACAGCCGCCCCCCCACCGCCACCGCTGCTGCCGCTGCTGGTGGGCCGCAGCACCATTATAAAGTGCGCAATGGCTCGGTGCAGCCAGCGCCTGCTGCCACTGTCAGCTGCTGCTGCGGGCGGTGCATCATCCAACTCGCCCTCTGCAGCGGCGTCTGCGGCTGCGTGTTGCAGTGCCACTGCTGTGCTGACCTCCACCACCACCTCCATGCTGGTGCGCCCCGCCCACGCCACCTGCCCAGCCAGCCGCACGTCTGAGTGCAGCGTGAGCGGCGACTGCAGCGTGGCACTGTCAGCATGCTGCTGCTGCTGCTGCTGCTGCGGCGGCGGCGGCGATGTCGGCCCCCAGCCTGGCAGGAGCTGCTGCATATTGTCTGACGGGTTGCCAAGCTCTGCGTCCTCCGCTGCTGCTGCTGTTTCATTGCCTGCGGCAGCTGCTGGCGCTTCCGCGCAGGCTGCTCCCACTGCTGCTGCTGCGCGTGCTGTGGCGAACGCCACCTTGTCAACTGTTGCAGTGACCACCGTATAGCCTGGGGGCAGGCCCCCAAGGTGGCGTGTTGCCACGTCAGCAGCAAAGCTGTCCATGTCCTCCAGCAGCAGCCCGACCCGCAGGAAGGGCGAGGAAAATCGCTGGTACTGCAGGGGGCAGGGGGCAGGTGGGCAGGGGACGGGTGCAGCGCGCCTGTTGACGGAAATGCTGTTTGCAGGAGCCAGGGCTGAGCAGGATACCCAGGAACAGCAGCCAGCTGAGGAGCTTCCAGTTGGGAAAGATGGCAGAAAGCCCGCATCAGCCCACACCAGGAGCATGAACACGCTGCCACACAAAGGGCGCACATTGCAACACGTGGTGCACAGTGCACCTGACGCTGTCAAGCAAGGGCGGTATACTCCAAGCTGAGCGTTGCACCTACCTGGTCTCGCAGCAGCTCATTGCTTGTGAATGGGTATGTGATGGACAAATAAGAGTCGCTGGGCGGCCGCTGCTTGGGCGTCTGGCCTGCCTCCTGCCAGCCGCAGGGTGCAGCGGCAGCAGCAGCAGCAGCAGCAGCAGCAGCAGCAGGAGCATATTTTACATGACAGGTATCCAATGCATTAACTGAAAGTGTTTTCAACATAGAAGACAGCAGAAGCAGAAGCAGCAGCATATCTCACGTGACAGGTGTCCAATGCATTAGCTGACAGCGGTTTCAACATAGAAGAAATGCCAGAACTGTCGAGGTGGTCCTCACACCTGTGGAGGAGTGTAGTGCAACAGCAGGCCCCTCTCCTCCCAGCTGCGCCCTCTGAAGCCACTGATGTTGTAAGTGAATGGCAGGACCGCTGGACAAACGCCTTCTTCGGCTATCACTGCATTCGGAGGCCTCGGCAGGACGATCTTGCCCATTTCAAGCAGCTCGTCGAGCACGGCTGTGGCTGTATGCTTTGACCGCAGCCAGCCCACGTTGTGTGATACAACACTGATCGGAGCAAACCAAATGAACCTCATGTTAAAGGAGGCATCGCATGATGTGATCGCAGCTGCTGCTACATCGCACCTCTCACAAAACAACCCTGGTTCGGTCAAGGGTGTGTCACATCACATGCCCTACAACCATGACATGGCATGTCAGCCAGCGTCACACGTACATCCTTGTGCAATTCAGACATCCAGACATAGACGACATGGCTGGCAACGCACGATACCATGCCAAAAGCTGAGCTGTGTCAACTCCAACACTGCAGAGCTGCTGCACAGGTGCAGGTGTAACTATGAGAGTCTTGTACTGACTGCTGCCGCATTCAACGAGCCATCCCACCCTTCTTGCAGGGCCATGCAGAACAGTAGCACGAACACAACAGCTTTGGCAGCAGGCATTTCCGAAGCAATGGAGGCGTCAGCCACTGCTCGACACTCAGCAGTGACGAGCTGCACAGATGCACATGTTTCGGCTGCAATAAACCCAATCAGTGACTGGGTTTGGACTTGCACCACAAATGTATCAGAGGTCCAGCACACAAAAGGCACAAACAACGACACAATTCATCCCAAACTGTCAAATGATCCAATGCCGGCAGCAACCAATCCTGTCTGGAAGTCGTTTGTCACGTTTGGCTGCCTGGAAGGCAGTCAGCAGCCTGGACAGCATCACCTTGAAGCCACAAAACACGCAACTCAGACTGAGACCGCACATCCCTGCAACATGGGATATGATGATGCTGCGCTCATACCATCAGCAGCAGCACCCCCTGAACATGCCAAGCACAGCAGACTCCCGTGGCCATGCGTTTTCACCCATGATCGCAAAAAGAACTATAATCAAAACCTCAGAGGGCATGCACAGAAGCAGCCTGCAGCAGCGTAAGCTCACTGGTGGTGTAGCCAAGGTCCATCACATGCTGCACTTGCCCTAGATGTGGCAGCAGCGCAGACGTATGAAGAGCTGCAGCTGCAGCTCGCGGCAAGCCTGTGCGGCTCTGATTTGTGGTGTCTTGAAGGGGCAGTGCGCGGCACTCGCTCAAGAGCCAGCGTCGCAGGCAAGCCACACCCCATGGCTCCATCCGAGTCAACCCTCCTCTGCTGCTGCTGCCTCGTCATGTCGCTGCATCACCGCAAGCTCCAATGCAGCACACCCTCAGCAGCATCTCTACCAACCCTGCTGAGCGTGGCGCAGGCTCCGACGCCACTCCTACATGATTGCACCACGCGCGCCGCTGCTGTGCTGACACATTACCACACACACTCACTACCTACACCATCCCCTACAGGTTGCTCGGCCTGAACAGGTTGAAGCCGTCGGCCGCCGTGGTGAGCAGCAGCCCCGGTATCTGGCCGTGCCAGTGCAGCTCCTTGATGTCCGCCTGCCCCGCGTGCACGAACAGCAGCTGGCTGGGCAGCGCCTCCTGCAGGCTGGCGTTGCCCTCGGGGGCCAGCGAGGCCTCCTCCTCGGGGTCGCGCTCCAGCGCCAGGTCCCACACCAGCGCCTGGGGGGGGGGGACAGCAGGCGGAGCGCGTCAAGCAGCACAGCATGGTAGTAGTAACTTGTTTATACACGTCTTCCATGCCTGCCACCTGCTGGTCTTCCGTCGCGGATCAAACCAGTACAGCGACGCATACACGCAGAACAGCCTGTCAACAGATGAATGCATTGCGAGGGTGCCGGCTGCTGCAGCCGGACGCACCTGGTTATCGCCGCCTGTGGTGGCCAGCATGGACGACTCATACGGCGACCACTCCACCGAGGTGATGTGGCTCCTGACCAACAAGCACACAGCGGGAGGCAGCAGTGGAGGGCAGCACAGCAGCAGGGAGGAGCAACACAGCCAGCAGCTGAGGAGGCAGCGGCTTGCAATGCAGCTCCCAAGAAACGTACATTCGTGGACGCACTGTGAACAAGGCGCATGCACGCGCGCGTGTGCAGGGTCCTCTGTTTCCGCCGATTTTGCTCCCCGCCCGCCGCACCTGTGGAAGTTGAACTGGCTGACGAAGCCCCCCTCCCTGAACGCCCGCAGGTCCCACACCCTCAGCCCGCCGTCGTCGGCGCCGCTGGCCAGCATGTAGCCCACCAGCCTGTTCCAGCTGATGACGTTCACATCACAGTCGGCAGCAGGCACCTGCAGCCAGCAAACAGCAGCAGCAGCAGCAGCAGCAGCAGCAGCAGCAGCAGCAGGTTGCGTACCAAACTGAACTGTCGGCAATCTTCCATACGTGCCAGTGTTACAAACGTTGGTGCCGGGATGGGGCCCTTGGCTGTGCTGCCAGCCTGGCTGTGGCTGGACTGCCCTAAGCATGACACATCATTCCATGCAAGCCCATCCAGCCCACTCCCACGACAGCAATTACAGGGACTGCTGCTGCCTCTGTAAACACTGCTGCTGCAGCCGTTAGTGCGGACACACACTGCTTCCCTGCTGCTGACACCACTCCTGCGCATATTGCTGCTGCTGCTGCAGTGCCCCACCTGCAGCATGGCCTTGCCGCGCTCGCGCGTGTCAAAGATGCAGATGCTCTTGTCTGTGCTGCAGCTGGCAAACACGCTCTCCTCACTGGGTGACCACTGCAGGTCCTCCACGCTGCTGCTGTGGCCGTTGTACGGCGCCGACACCTGCAGCAGGCGGCGGGGCAGGCGCACAGCAGACCGCTCAGCCGCCTGCATGTGACGTGCACATGTTGTGCAGGCTGCGTGGTCTTGTTCAACGCATCAGGCAACCAGCAGAGCAAGGCTCAGTACACTTGCCAGTCCAGCTCTCAGGCCAACCAACAGACCAACCAGGCGCGATGCAGCCGACCTGCAGGCAGTCATGTGCCACGCCCTTGCTCAACCAGCCTTGAACACCCACGGCGGACAAGTTGCCCCAACAGCCAACACCAGCACCCCGCAGCCTCCCCGCCCCCCCTGACCTGCCATCTGCCCGCCTCCTGCGGCTCCCACACGTGGATGTGCTTCCTGCAGTCGCCGGTGGCCAGCCGCCCAGCCTTCACCCTGCTCCAGTCGACAGCAAAGCCCTCGGTGGCGTGCGCGTGCGTCTGCAGCGGGTTCACCTGGCGGCAGCAGCAGCAGCAGCATTGAGCAGGCGGTCCAGGCAGGGCTCAGATTGTGCGGTATCCTCATCCTGCAAGCCATGCCAGCGATGACTCTGCGACGGCCCTGCTGCTGCTGCTGCTGCTGCCCAACTGTTGCAACGCACTGCTGCACCTTCTGCTTTGCGATTCCCTGCCACTGCTGTCCCTCACAGCCCGTCTTTGCCACTGCCGACCCTTGACTTCCTTTGGTGGCAACTCCTTGCATGGCCGCTGCAGCTGCCACTGCAGGCTGCCTGCTGCCTGCTGCTCCTGCCCCCCCATCGCTGCTCACCTGGGCTTTGCTGGCTGCCTTGCTGGCCACCTCCACCTCAGCTGCCAGCTGGCGCAGCTGCTCGCCCACGTCCAGCAGGCGCACGCTGCCGTTGTCGCCCCACAGCGCGGCCAGGCCGGGCTGCTGCGGGCAGCTGCGCACACGGTTGATGCCGCACGACTGCGCCACCAACCTGCGCAGCACCACGGCCGCCACAGCAGCAGCACACGCGAGCGGGCGTGAGGCCACACAACAGCAGCGCATGCACTGCCCAACAGCCAGCTGCAAATGCTTGCGCTGCTGCCATCACGAGGTGCTGAACAGCGTCAGCATTGCACAAAATTCATGCTGTTGCTGCTGTTGTCCCATGCACCCGCCCCAGCTGGTGATGTTCCACGGTGTCCCACACAGAAGCGCTGCACTGCTCCTGCCATGTCCCTGCAGCAGGCTGCTGCCCTGCCTCAGCCGCCGCCGCGCGCGCGCACCTGTGGTGCATCCTGGCTGGCGGCTCCCTGCTGTCCTCGTCGTCGCTCTCATCCATGGACTCGTCACCCGACGACTCGCTGTCGTCGTCATCCGACTCGTCGCCCGCCTCCTTCCTGCCCGCCTGCTTCTTGCCATGCCGGCCCTGCCCCAGCTCGCTCAGCTTCAGCACCGCCAGGTGGTTCTGGCGCGCCGACGACGCCTGCACGGGCCCAGCAGGTGGCAGCAGCCGGGGTGAGGGTGGCAGGCTCTGCTGGCAACACAACCGAGTGCAGCTTGTTGTCCCGTAACGTAATGAAAGGGTTAAGCTGCCAACAAGCCGGCACACAGGGTGTGGTGACACAAGAGGCTATGCACCCCTACTGCTGGCAGTGACGTGCACTG
Source organism: Scenedesmus sp. NREL 46B-D3 (assembly GCA_014080715.1). Lineage (NCBI taxonomy): Eukaryota > Viridiplantae > Chlorophyta > Chlorophyceae > Sphaeropleales > Scenedesmaceae > Scenedesmus > Scenedesmus sp. NREL 46B-D3. The sequence continues at coordinate 43,524 of JACERP010000010.1, read as the reverse complement.
AGCACAGCCTGAGCACAGCCCTGTTGCTGCAGCCCTGTGGCACTGCAACTCTTGCAACAGGGGTGCAGCAAAATCCAAACCTCCGCATCGACGGCTGCAACGCCATGCTGTCCACCTGCCAGCCTCTGCTGCTGTCCACCCGCCAGCCTCTGCCAACAGCACTGCTCCACACCACTGCCACCTTGCCCTGCAGCCCTGCCGCCAGCCCTGCTGAGAACCTGCCCTCAGCCTTGCATGCCTCTGCACCTGCTGTCGCAGCTGCATCTGCCTCTGCTGCTGCTGGCACCTGCGGCAACTGCTGCTGATGCTGCTGCCGCCGCTGCTGCTTGTGCGCACCTGTGTGCCCGCCAGCATGAACACTGTGTGTGGGAAGGTGCTGCGCGGCCCTCCCAGCTCATCCCGCACAATGTCAAACGACAGGCAGGGCCACTCCAGCGCAAACTTGTGCAGGCAGTCGTACGCGGTGGGGTCATAGTCCAGCTCCTCGTCCTCAGCCAGCGGGTCGATGCCGGGCCGCCACACCTGCAGCGCGGGCAGGCGGCGGCAGCATTCGGCAGAGCGGGTGCCAAGCAGTGTGGGGGGGGGGGCAAGGTGAGGGTTCGGTGCATGGCGCATGGCTGGCTGGGCATGCCATGAGAGCACACCCGCAGTACGGCACAGGAGCATGAAGCGTGCACGGTGCAACAGCAGACGCGTGGTGGTTGCATGCAGCACAGCAGCCAGGGACCGCTGCTGAGTGCAGGCACTCCCACTGGTGGACGCGTGCGCGGCTGCTGGTTCAGGAGACAGCCGCGGCTGTGCGCCAAAGGCTAGTCACTGAGTGCAAGCGCCACGGCTGCAAGTGCCGCTGTAATGTGCAATGCATTGCTGCCTGCTTGCAACCAGGCTCAGCATTTGCGCTCCAGTGCCGTTGTGTGGCAACCAGCTGCTGCTGGACACACCATGATGCCTCCCCTTCCTGCTGCTGGAGCAGGGAGTCGTGCATGCTGCCACGCTGCAGCCCCGGGAACAACGCTTGCTCCAAAACTTCATGCATGCAGCCAAGAGCAGGCACTGGAGCATGCTGGAAGCAAGAGCATGGTGGCCTGGGGCGCGGCTGCTGCAGCACATGCTAGCACGAGTATGCAGCTCCAGCATGTTGCCTGCAGTGGCACACCCTTCACCACCCGACCAGGTCTGCCACCACTGCTGTTGCCGCTACCAGCCCATGTGGAGGTGGAGCGCTGCTGCCGCCGCCACCACTGCTGCTGCTGCTGCTGCTGCTGCTGCTGCTGCTGCTGCTGAAAACGAAAGCCTGGCAAGACATGGTTTAATCACCTGTGGTATACCCGTTGAAGGGCCTGCTTCATCTACTGCCATAAGGTTGTCTGCCTCTGCAGCTGCAGCAGCCTGCACACAGGCACAAGCATCGTCCAGCGCATGTCGGTGACTGCTGCGTCATCAGGACGAACTTCAACACTAGAACCAGCTTTAACTTCCACCTTTGGCTTTGAAGCCTTGCTCTTCCCCTTTTTGGGGTTCCTCATGTTGGGCTGCTAGTCGCTGCTCGGAAAGCAAAACGCCTAATAGCTTGAACTTTGGAATAAACCAAGTAACCGGCTTCGTCCCCTAAACGGCAGTCCACGGCCGCTCCTGCTGTGGCTGTAGCGGGCGCCGCAGTGATTGCGAACATACACCAGGAGTGATTTGAACCAATAAAGCATCAGTGTATCCTTACGGGCCTGGTGGTGTCGGAGAACACCGTAATTGCAATCACACCCGCAGTCCCGGAAAGAACATGACAGCAGCACATCACCGTGTAGCAGGGTGTATTGTCGCCGCGTGGTCACTACCACTGCCTGACATCATAAGGCCACAACAGCCGCAATGGGTTGCGCTAGCCTCCGACTGCAGCGCTCGGACAATGACCTGGTGGCACCAGCCTGGTGCCTGCTGAGCCTGACCTGGCAGGTCACCCAGGTCGACGGCACTGCTGGGCACCAGACTTGGCACTAAGAACTGCTGGGAGATTCTCACAGCAGCAGTGTTGACAAGCAACCACCTGTGACGTGACATATTTCACGGTGTAATGTCACAATGATACTCGCAAGTCACCAACCATTGTTCGCTGCCTGGTGTGTGTACACCAAGACGGTTGAGTGCGTGCCAACAGGGCTGTTGTGACGCATCAGGGCTATTAAAACTTCTTGCAGCCTGCAACTGTCTTAAAAGTCCCATGATGGGACCTGAGCTTGAAGTATGTAGCAGGCGCTTAGCCGGTTGACTGGCTAGTCAACAGCCACGGCTGCATTGATGCAGCCTGCTAGCCCGGCTAGCTGGCAGCTGGAGGCTGATCAAACCGATACCAGCGGCTGGGCCTGTGGACCTGGCTAGGCCTTTCTTGCCTGCAGGCAAAAGGATTCAGCTCAGATCAGTGTCAGCCTGAGTATGCCAGAAGATTTCTGCTGACCTACTGCAGGTGCACCACGTGGACAATTGAACGACGGCTACATGAAGACGATGGTGTGACACATGCTCCTTTGATAAGTTGTTCCTTGTATTGCACTGCAACGCCATGCTGTCACATGTGTACAGCCGTGCAGGTGAGCTGTCCTGCGCATGCTCGACGTGCTTCCAATGTTTGTTGTGCAGGGCAGATGAACATGTGCTCCTGACTGTGCACCAACACAACAGGAAGAGGCCACGGAAACTGCAAGTGGACAATCAAACAGGTTGCTGCACCCAGTCGTGCACGGATGCTGTCCCATGGACCATGCGGGCCAGGCATGCATATGCATAGCATGGCGGGCCAGCTTGTCAGGCTGTTGTATTTACTGCATAGGGACATTGCCTCGGGGGATTAATCTAAACGAAGCAATGATAGAATGCATTGGACGCTTTTAAGCGCTCTCTGCTGCCAGCGTAAGTCCTGTTATAAGGGTCTTGCATTGTGCTGGGGATTTTTGCGAGATACTTGTGTTTCACACAACGGGATGGCATGGCATCGATTCGTCACGTTTGCAACGTTCATCCGCTCTAAAATCCCGAAGGACTTTGTTTATCAGCAAATTGATTACAGCACATGCGTAGCTGGTGGCCAATTTCACAGCACAATGGGAACTGGAGGCCGCAGCTTTGATGGAGCAGGATGAGGTCAGTACGCACAGTTCAACCCAGGAGGCATGCCAGACCACATGCCTTGCGCTGCAGCTCAGCAGCAGCACTGGCATGCCAGCCGCGCAGTCGGGCGACCCGGCTCTGTGCAAGGGCACCGGCACTGCTGGCAGCCAGCCTCAACCCAGCCTGAGGCGCACCGGCAGTAGTGCAGGATGTGGCAGAGGTTGTGACAGAGTCGTGTTCCCAAGCGGCAGGAGCAACGGCGAGGGAGCCGGCTGCACCGCAACTGCTGCAGCCGGCAGTGGCAGGAGACTTCCCCACGGTCTGCCCAGCACCCAATATTGAGCAGAGTACAGCTATGCAACTTACAAACAGATGAATGCCAGATGCTGATGACACCGGCTCCATGTCGGTCAGGTGCAGCATTGCCTGCAGCAGCGAAGGCATCAAGGGACTGCGCTGGGCTGGGCGCTGAGCTGTTTCTGAGCTGCTTGCCCGCTCCAGCTGCCACACCACGCAGCGCTCTGCTGGCCTGCAGGCAGTAGAGCTGAAGACTGCTAAGGGTAGAAGCAGCAGCAGCATCAACAGCACCACACAGGCTCGCGGCGCCTGATGGCAAGAGTGGGACAAGATTCTGCCAGCAGCAGGCTGAGCGGCATGCTCTATAAGCAGTAGCGGGTGGAATGCACGAGATGGCTACTGAAAGAATGGAAATCGGGTGGTTTCCAGGATGATTTTTGTGATATGTCATGGTTGTGGCTCCTTGGCCCTTCACAAGCTGCGTGTTTAAATATGGGATGTCGTGTGTTTATGGTGCTGGTGTCATTGTTGCAGCACCGCAGCGCTAGCCTCTGCTGGCTGCTGCGGGTGTTGGTCATGTCAGGGCAGTGCAGCCTGTGCCACCTGCGCAGGTGAGGGTTCCTGGAAAGGGTGCAGCTGCTGTGCCCCACAGTGCCAGCATCGCAGGTCTTGGTACTTGTTGAACATGGTTCTGCCTGTGCTTTGCTATGGTGTCAGCAGCATGTGCGCACATACGTCAGGCAGTGAGGGTTCTATCTTGTCAACCTGTGTCCAGCGCAAATGTGCTGATTCTTTTGCGCCAGCCTCGCATGTATCAAGTGGTTGGTGATGCTTGACGATTGCTGTTGGTACATGACTGAACGCATGTGTGGTGGTTACATGGTGGCCGGTTGTTCTGTGACAACTTTGGCTGTTGCCTGCCTGAGAGGTTGGTGGTGGCAGGTTCCATTAAGTTGGAGCGCTGTCCCCAGCACCCGGAATCTGTGGGGGTTGTGGCCTGCGTTGTTCGCCACTGGCGTGTATGTGCGCCCTGATGTGTAGTACTGTGTATCACTTCACCTGCAACGGCAGGCAATACATGCTTGCACAAGCGAGCTTCAATGGCTTTTGTGTTGTTGGCAGGGTTATAGCCGGCCAGCCGCCTCTAAGCTGGCCTGGTCAGGCACTTGCCTGCAACTGTCCACCTCCTGGTTGATGTCCATGCACTGCGCCCGCCATCTGCCACTGCGGATGCCAGCGGGCACTGGTCTGTGCAGCATTCAGAGGCTGGCAGGAGAATAAGCTGTGCAGTTCTTGCTGCACGCTGTGTAGTATCGGGTGTGGTGCATACAACAAGTAAAGCTGGGATGAGCAATGGTCTGACAGCTGGCTGTCTGCTGCACTGCACCACGCATGCCATCAAATGATGATCACATTGATTGGTCGCTAGCACCATGACTTGTGTGTATTTAATAAGCATGTCTCAACTGAATGGATGCTGCTGAACATGGCATTTGAGGCCAAACTAAGCACATGGGTTTCGTCATGTTCCAAGGCATGCTATCCAAGCTAGTGCTGTGTGCACGGCGGAGGGTTGGTGCTGCTGGCATGTGGCAAGCTGTTTATGCAGCACAAACTTTAGCAGTGGCCCAACACTGTGCTGCCTGCGCTGAGGAGACGGGTGCCTGCAGTAAAGGCTTTGTGCAGCCTGGAGCGTGTTGGTGCGCTTGTTGTGGCATAGCATGGCTGTGCATGGTTGGTGTTGCAGCGGCACACAGCAAAAAGCAGCGGTACACGTGGGGTGGGGCTGGAATCAGCCCACCTCACTGTGCTTGTCTACTAAGCTTCTGCTGGGTTCACGTGGTTTTAGGGGATTCCATGCATGTAGATGTGCATAGGTGTTCACGTGGTTTTTGGGGATACCATGCATGTAGATGTGCATAGGTGTTCACGTGGTTTTTGGGGATACCATGCATACATATGTGCATAGGTGTGCAGCCATCAACCTCCATGCTTTCCTGAGCGTGGAAAGGCTGGTGCCCCAGACGGTCTTTCAGTTGGTGCTCGCGAGGGTACGAGGCGCCCGCTATGTGTGCAGCGTCATGTGAAGTTCATGCACTGCGGATCCGCTCCGGAGCTTGCATGCTAGCAGGTGAAGGGCCGTGGGTGCTCCCTTGCTTTGCATGCAGTATTGTTCCCTGTCGAAGCCATCAGCGTGCGGTGGCTGCGGAGGCATGCTAACAGCAACTTGCAAAAGTCATCACAAGATGTCTGCAAAGGTTAGTAGGTCCAACTGGGTTGGACACCATGCGTCATCTCAAAAGTGACTGAAGCCTGCAGCGGGCGTGCCAATTGTTGTGGTGGGCCACGGCAGCGCTGGCCATGCTGCACTGTGGCTTGCACATGTACGCACTTGCAGGCTGTCAGTGTAGCACTCAAAGTGCACCATGGAGGTTCCTGTCTGGTGCTAGGCAGCCCGCATGATCTACAGGGCGTTGGCGTGGTGTGAGTCGAGGCAATCGGCTGTGCCCACGGTGTGCAGGCAGGCATATTGAGGATGAGAAGCATGTTCATCATTATCATCATCATATTACCCATTCAAGCCATAGCAACAGCGCCATCGGCCCCGCGCCCCACCGGGGCGGAAAGAGGAGGGAGCACTGCTCCAGAATGTTTGCATGCATTGCGCACATCCCAAGACTTGACAAGAAAAGCAGCAATACATTACATTACATTACATTACATGCTCCACCCAACAAGGAGTGGGAACCCCATTCAGGAGCCAACGAGAGGCTCATTGGGGGGGGAGACCTCATAGAATATATCATCGTCATCAGAACAAACAGAAGAGTCAGCAGAGAAAAATTCGTCCGCTGCATCGATCGCTTGAGCGACAGAAACCGAAGACAAGAAGGACTCAGGGTCCGCCTCCGGGTGGCAGCGCACCAAATAGCAACAATGCACGAAGGCAGCCACAAGAGCAGGTTGTTGCCGCATAAAGGTCATCATATGCGAACCACCTGGCTGACAAGAGGCTATACTACCCCACGTATGCGACAAACCTCCAAATGGTTCAAAAAGGCAAGCAAAACGCTCGCGAACTGGCGCGTACAAAGGACACTCAAAAACCATGTGAAACTCGTCCTCGACCTGACCCAAGTGGCATCCAGGGCGTTGGCATGTTCGATCAGACCGCACCAAAGGCGGACGGTGCCACCTACCAGTGCATACACGCAGATCATGGGCACCAAGTCGAAAACGAGCCAGAGAACCAACATGCTCCCTGTTGAGCCCAGCGGTCTGCAAGACATATTGGGGGCACCAAGACTCAGGACGCACAGACTGCAAGTTATCACCCGAGCAAGCAGCAAACCATCGTTCATATGTACTGTAAATTCCAGCCCCGGTGACGGCATCACGTGGATTCTGCGAGCATCCCTGCCACTGCTGATACAAACACCCCTCAAATGCACTTAATACTACTTTGGCATCCAGATCCACAAAGCTTTGCAGCCGCGGCATAACCGCAGTCAACTGCCGGGAATGATCATGTGTATAAGACAGCACACTCTGTAACTGCCTGCACCATAAACTATTACTGCTCGACGTCTGAGACAACCGCAAATTCTCACGCATTGCGCGCCCCAACAAGGAAGCATCACCCAATTCCACAGCCCTGTTCCACATAGCTAAAGCTGCACGCAACCAAGTGCACACCAAAGGTTGGGCACCAAACTCCCTCGATAAAAGCATGCGGCAAGTTGATTTGCGGACACGACCTGCAATAGTGCGCAGAAAAATATACTGGACTCTGCTAATAACATTGTCCTGCAACTTGCCGACCAAAGCAGCACCAGATCCAGGTTGTCTCAGCAGAGCTGGACCCCAGACCTCTGAGCAGTAGCATAAAATGGGGGACACCAGCGTGTTGAACAATTGCACTTGCATTGACAGGTTGCTGACGCCATGCTCCTTGCACCGAGCCAACATTGCCCACATTGCCCTGCTGCCTGCAGCTGCTAGAGCCTCCGTGCAAGCAGACACACCTCGGGTGGCATGAAACTGAACACCCAGGTATTTGAACTGATCTGACACAGGCACCTGTTGCCCCTGGTACTGCCATACTGCTGCACCGGTATACTTGCGCTTGCCAAACACCACTATCTCCGTTTTGCCCACATTCACCTGCATATCATACTCGCTACAGAAGGACTGCAAAGCATCCAATAACTGCTGCAGTTTGTGAGACGTTTCTGCCAGCAGTACCAAATCATCAGCATACAGCAAGAGCCTCACCATCCTGTTGCCTAGAGCAGTACCACATGCCCCACAACGGTCGCTGAGCCACTGCTCGACTCGATCAATGAAAATGCCAAAAAGCAAAGGGGAGAGGGGGTCCCCTTGCTTTACTCCACGGGTACTGTCAAAGGGCTGTCCGACATTGCCAGCCATCTTTGTGACCATGGGTGCATTCCAGTACATAGATACAATCGCTGTCAATATGTTGCCACGCAGACCAATGTCTGCTAAGCATCGCATGAGAAGATCACGCCGCACCAAGTCATACGCCTTCTTGAAGTCGACAAAGCAAGCAAACAGCTGGTGGCCGCGTAAGCGGCTACGATCCACAAGGTGCTTCAACACAAACACATGGTCACACGTCCTATGCCTCTCCCTAAAGCCTGCCTGACCCCAGGCTCGGAACCCATGCTGTTCACAATAAGCTGAAAGCCTCTTCTCAATCAGCATGCTGAACATTTTGCCCATCACAGAGCCGACAGCAATGCCGCGATAGTTGTCCAGTACACTAGGGTCGCCTTTTTTGAACACAGCTGACAGGTACGCAGAACACCAAACGCCCGGCACTCGGCCACACTTATACACTGCCGAGAACAACTCACTCGAATCCTCATGTAATAGATACACATGCTTCTGATACCCTTCGCTGGTGACATAGGCTTCATAAGCTCCCTTGAAAAGCTCGCCCCGCAGTCCATCAGGGCCAGGCATACGACCGTTATGCATCCGCAACAACACTGATTCCACCTCGTCGGCAGCAAAAGGCTCATTCAGATGAGCTGCAGCTGCAACAGCTGGCCCGTCCTGGCACTCAGAGAGCAGCTTCGACATGAAAGAAGCAACCGACGCTCCCTCCTCAGGTAAGCTGTGTTGTCCAGGGGACCCATACAACGCACGCCAGTGCCTATCAACAGCACCCATATCCTGAAGCATACACGACATCTTTCGACCCTTGTAAGCAGTCCAAAACCGCCTCGGGTTGTATCGTAGATCATCCAAAAGACGTGCCTGCCACTGCTTCTCACAATGCCTCTTGGCGCGGCGCTTAGCTGCATTAAACACCTTGCGTGCTGCTGCCGCTGCATGCGAGTTGTGGTTGCGCACTGCAACACGTAGTGCTGCCCACTCTTGCTTGCAATGCGGAAACCAACGTTTGGCTGCTCGACCATCCCCAGCCCGCACACACTGTCCACCGCCGCTGACACCAAAGACAGGTTCAGCCACATTCCTAATCGCATCACACCACGCCTCACACGCTGCAGACACCTGACTAGGAGACACATGACACCCACGCACTTGTTGTAGAGCGGCTTCCCTGGCCAAAACACAGTCATGCGTCTTGAGCGCAGCAACATAACGCGACCTTTTGCTGGGGTCCCATCTGATGCACCGCACAGGTGGCATGCTTGCAAAGGGCTGAAGATCCTCAACTGGAGGTTCTGGGACACTCAAAGCACACACCAACATATTGTGATCCCACAGACCTGACGAGGGAACAACCGCAAAATTGGCCACACGAGACAAAAGCGATCGCGACACTATACCATAGTCAAGCACACTCGTACTAGCAACTGCATGTTGTTTGCTCTTCTTGTTGCTGCTGCTGCTGTGGTTACTGCTATTGCCGCCACCTGCCGCTGGCCTGCGCGAAACAAAAGTTGCAGCCCCGGAGAGGTCCCCATCTGTCCTGCCATTTAGTATCACGCTGTTGGTAGCTGCACACAACGCCAAAAGCTGCTGTCCAAAGTGGCACACAGAGCGTGCATCAGAATTTTTCCTGGCAGGCACCGCCACAGGTGCCACCTGCCCTGCCAGAACGCCCATTGAATCGAGCACTTGCTCAGCAGCACTGCCAGTATCATCTGCCGTGGCCGTGTGCGCATTAAAATCACCAAAAAGGCACACCTCGCCAAGCGCCTGGAATGCCGCCACATCCGCCTGCATGTCGCTGAAAACCTCCTGCCATGACCCTGCACCCAGTTGCTTCCACTCAACAGAGTCTACGGGGGGTATGTACACACACGCCACAAAGAAAGAGACACGCCCAGGCAGATCAAAACGCAACCACATCACATAGTCAGCCTTCTTCACTACAGAGCATCGCTGTACCCACTTGTGCCGGACCAGAGCAACCATACCTTGGCCCTTACCAGCGCCCCGCTCAGAGCGGTTCACTCGGGGCTGTCCCGCAACACACTGAAAGCCAGGGAAAACCTCAGGCAGCTCCTCTCGTCCCACTTCAACCATTAGTACCAGATCAAACATCCAGAAGTTGTTGCAGCGCTTAGAAACCTCAGCGAGCTTACCCGCACTGAGCACATCAGCATTCCAAAAGCACACATTAAATGGACATTCACACGAAGAGCGCGCAGTCCCGCGTGCTGTCAGCCGCCGCACGTTGTCTCGATAATCATCCTCGTCACCACTGGAAAAGGCAAGACACTCAGCATCATCACCCTCAACCGCACTCTGAGAAACACCGCCCACCACACCCCCACACTCCCGCTGGCTCCCGCCCCTCTACGCAGCCCGCAGCTGCTGCTGCTTCTCACCGAGCTTCGCAATGTGTGCCTTCGCAATACACAGAAGCATGTTATGTTTGAATGCCACTGGTATTGTGACCTGCGTGAGCGGTTTAGCCGGCTATATCGGATCACTGGGGGTCCTAGTGACCCAGAATGTATGCTGCGACTGATGAGTCATAAATACCAAACAGCAGTGGCTGAACTGGTACATGTGGTGGACGTAAGACATCAGGAATTAGTTTGCGATCTGATGTGGGATGGTTTTCAGGATGATGTTTGGTAGGGATGGCTTTGTCCTGGCTTTCTTTTGTTTTGCGCTTTGCCCAATGAGCCTGTCATTGGCTCCCTAAACGGGCGAAGTTACCCAGGTAACTTCCAAATTGTGAAAGTGTGAAATGTGATCATCATGATAGCTAGCACTTGTGCTGTCCATGCAATTGTTGACATAGCTCCGTGCTGCTGTCACAACGGTTTTGGATTGCTGCTGCATACACATGTGCGCACGTGCCGAGGTCTGAAACATGACATCGTGTTCACTTTCCACTTCAAATTGCGAAGGAATCATTCCTTAGGGATGTTTGCCGTTGTTCATGCTTGCTGGCAGTGCCACAGGCAGGTTCCCTCCATGGGAAGCTGAACGTATGATGATGCCGATTGTGGTGCTGGCTGCTGCTGCTGCTGCTGCTGCTGCTGCTGCTGCTGCTGCTGCTGCTGCTGCTGCTGCTGCTGCTGCTGCTGCTGCTGCTGATGCTGCTGCTGCTGATGCTGATGCTGCTGCTGATGATGCTGATGCTGCTGCTGCTGCTGCTGCTGCTGCTGCTGCTGCTGCTGCTGCTGATGATGATGATGATGATGATGATGATGATGATGATGATGATGATGATGATGATGATGATGATGATGATGATGATGATGATGATGATGATGATGATGATGATGATGATGATGATGATGATGATGATGATGATGATGATGATGATGATGATGATGATGATGATGATGATGATGATGATGATGATGATGATGATGATGATGATGATGATGATGATGATGATGAGGAGGAGGAGCCGCAAGGATGAAGATAATGGTGGTGCTTGCCTTGAAGCGGTTTTTCAACCGTTGAGAATATGTGTTGACCTGAAAGCACAGGGGCATGGGTTTCCAAAGCGGGGTTGGTGGTTTCAACGGAAGCATAGGGTACGTTTTCTGCAAGTAACAACGGAGGGTCGCTTTGCAAGTCGGGGGCGCGGGGTGGGTGGACGCGGCGTGGGCCCTGGCCCAGTCCGGTAAGGTTACTTTGCATGCAGGTTGGCGGAGCAGGAGAATAGCATAAAACTGTGCTGGAGGTTAAAATACACTTACAAAAGCAACTGTAGCGAGCACGTAGGGCGCTTCCCGCTCAAGTTCTTGCTCAAAATTCCGGCGCGCTTTGAAGGAAAAGCGCTGGTAGCATGTGCATGTAACAGAAAATAGCGTAAGCATTCAAGCTTGTTGATGTGCAAGCTGTCAAAGATGCAGTGCGCACTGCGCACATATATTTTTTGCACAAGACGTCAGCATATGGAATATCATCAGCCCGTGCAAGATGTTCATGTGCCCTGCAGGGAACAAAAACAAGTGGTGCCTGACTCTACAGCTGGTGGGGTGGTGGATAAGCGTGGACTTGCAGCCAGTCCATGCTTTACTGTACATGTAACAGATCGGACATGTCTAACAGATCGGACCACCAGATTCTCCAGACAGCTCCCCTTCTTACTGCGTGGCTGCGGTTTTGAGCAACCAAAATACTTTCGCCGATTTTTAATGTCTTCGTGGGAGGCGTTTACTGTTTGGGCCGCCGATTGTGACCTTCCCGCAGTGTTTGTTGTCCAAGGCTACCGTTGCCGGTAGCTGTCGCTAACCACTGGGAGTTTGCTGGTACCGCAATATAAAAGCAGCTTCAGTTGAGCCGAAAAACGCATGCAGGTGCAGTGGATCGGCAGCTAAAATTTACTCACCAGACAGCCACCTCTTCTGCAATCCATTCACAGGTTTGTCTGCAATCAGGTGAGCGCATAGCGCCTTTCAGCAGCTGATTTGCGTACCGAGCGCGGCTTGGCTGCAAGCTGCTGATCCGCGTCTGTAGCGAAAACCAGCGAGTGCCAGCTGAACTCTGCACCACCACAGCAGCAGTCTCGTCAGGTGATGCATTTGGTGCTGCCCGGGGCCAGCGCTACTGTTCTGCCTCAGCAGGGCAGCTGCTCTGCCACCACCAGACACCAGCATCCAGAATATACAACTGCTTCTCAGAGGCCAGCACTCGTTGCATTGCTGCAGGGGTGAACCTCGAGCCACCATGGCTTCCAGCAGGGTTGCACTGGTGAGCACCACTTACAAGCAGTGCTCAGCGCAGAGGATTCCTGTTGCCCTTCCAGCGTTGCCTGTCAGACTCACAATGACACCATTCATTGGCTGCCAAAGCACTCGCTATACGCCATATCAAGCCAAGTGCAACAGCATCGATAGTGGTGGAGGTGGTGGCCCTAAATGTGCCTGCCATGTGTCGGCCACGACCATCAGACTTGCAACCTGCACAGCTTTTGGTAATTGGAGCACAGCACAGCTGCTACAAGAGGGACGCTGTGCTGTTGCACACCCTGTGTCAACATCAGCAGTGTTGTTGCCGCTGCTGCAGGCTGTGCTGTGCGTGGCGCTTGTGGCCACCTGCCTGGCAGGTGCAGAGGCCCGCATCGCCTTCCCAGGTGAGCGCTGCGATGCCTGTGGCGGGACGGTGCAGCACATGCTGAAGCTGCTCCAGCCCACCACCCCTCCTGTGCCTGACTGATGCAGCAGTGGACATCGGCATGTGCATGCCATGACGCGCGTGTCGTCCTGCCCTGCACATCGGCTTGCATTCTGTCAAGGCTCGGCTGTCGTCGGCTCTGCCCGGCGGTGGCACACGTGTAGCGGGCCACAACTGCGTCTTTAGAGTGCGGCAGCATGAAAGCTGTCACGGGCACCCCGCAAGGTCTGTCAATGGCACTGGGTCAGCGCATGGGCTGCCAATAACCATTTTGTAGCAGGCTCCTTGACCAGCATGTAGCATGTCCTGCTGTCCTCTCAGCTGCTGCTGCTGCTGCTGCAATTGCTCTGCAGGTCGCTCTCTGCAGCAGTTCACCTGCTCTGCTGCACAGGCTCTGAAAGGCCAGTGCGATGCACTCTGCAAGTAAGTGATGCTGCTTGCCTTGGTTAGAACTGTGCCACCAAGCAGGGCAAGCGCAATAACCATTGCACCTGTAGCGTCGGAGTGTGCATTGAAATGATGCAGCCTACGTACAACCTTAGATGCTGCCTGCATTGCTGGGCAGGGCCACCTCGGCGCCTGCAGCCTGCCTAAATAAACAGCATGCATTGCGTGAGCCTTGGCACGTCATGTGTTGGGCACAGTGGTCTTGAGCTTCACCTCGTGGCCCTCAACGAACCGTGACACCAGAAGGCAACGATCCACTTGTGTGCCATGAAAAGCAGGCCGTGTCACCGCCTGACATGGATCAACTGTGTCGCTGCCCTCCCCACCCCCACCCCTGCAAGGTGTGTTGCTGACGACCCCGCCTACAAGAACTCTGGGCGCCAGGCCTCTGAGTGCACGGGGCCTTGCCAGTCGTGCGTTGGCGCCACATCCAGCTGCCCCCCTGACGACGCCCTGCCCGAGGCATGCAAGGCCTACTCCAACGACCCTGCCGTGAAGAAGTGCATCGGTTCCCGCCGCCTGGCGTAGGCTGCGCCTGGCAGCCGCCAGCTGGCATTGAGTGCCACACTCTGAAGAATCCAGGAACAGCTTGGCACATGTCCTGCTGCCTGGCCTAGGCCGGCAGCATGCTTCTGGTGTTGTGCTGCCGTACTTTGGCAACACGCTGTACAGCACCTCTGGGGACTGCGTAGCCTAGGGTTAGGGCTGTCAGCACGAAGCGTGCTGTGTAGTCAGCAGGCTGCAACCGGTGGCTGCTTGCTGCGGTTTGAGGTGTGGCTGTACAGTGGCTGTGAGATGGGCTGTTGTCCTTGCTCTGGCACCCTGCCAAGTCTGTGGCCTTGTGGCTGTCACCGGATATGCCCTCTTTGTGTACATATGACTGAACACACGATTGGCATCACTGTTTGCAGCGCACCGTGCTAGGCACGGGTGTTTTTGCAGATACCTGATATGCAGCTGTACAGCCGTTTGCACGGCTACATGTAGTCAGCCGTTTGCACGGCTAATCCCAATTGAAGGCTTGGAGTTGCAATGCCTGCACTGTTATGTTGCTCCCACACTTGAAAGCACTGCATGTAATTTGCCTGGGTATGCGTTCACCTTGGTGGTCAGCAGTGCCATCAGTGCCCGGGATTGTCTGAGCAGAGGACTAGGCACTGCCAGGACTTCCGTCACTGTCGAGCACCTCAAGCTCGTGCTCAAGTAGGGCCCTTGCCATCTGCTGAGCGATTGTGTATGATGAGAGCTCTGGAGGTAAAGTATCAGTATTCTCGTCAATACTGACGTCACTAGTGACCCGTTGCAACTTACATACGCAAGGCATGTGCATGGACACACCTGCAGGTGCTTGACAGTTGACAAGCATAATACAGCATCAACATGGATGAAGCAGGCAGGCGCAAAAAATATATACCGTTCAACGTGCACTACCAGCAGATCGCATGGTAGTGCACTTGCTTACTGCCATGATGGCAGTACAATGTGTCAGCACCAACCTTGGTAATCTGAAAATGTTTGCTACGTGTGAGTAGTGTGATGCATTGGGTGGTCAAGTACTGGTGGAGACTTGCACAATATCAGGCGTACATGCAGTGGCGATGGGTGCGTGCATGCGTGGCACGCTGTCCACTGTTACTGCCACGTGGCAGTGCACTGCCAACACCGTCACTGACTGTGACCTAGAACTCACCCTGCCTGCACCGTGCAGGCTGCACGCATTCTCGTTGTGCAATGCATACCCTCAGGTATCTTTTGAACACGACCACACACGCCCGGTTGCCTTGACTTTCAGCACGGACAGGCATACAGCAGCACAGGCATTCAGACAGCACATGTCTCGACCGGCTGTGAACGACGCCATGAGATCCGGCAGCTTAAGCCAGGGTAGGGGACTTTTGGATTACCGAGACTACAGGGCGTCTACCAGCTGGCAAGACGTGCTGTTCGCAGAGGAGCGCGAGAAAAAGCCCTGGAAAAAAGTTGCGCTGGCTGTATTTCTGTGCCTAGCTGGTGCGGTGATGCTTACAGCAGGCATAGTTATTTGGTACGAGGGGCCAGGCGAAGGCTTAGGTGAGTTTGCAGAGCCTTGCGCAAGCATCAGCAACAACAGTCAGCTGCAGTATCAAGGCAGAAGGACGTCGAAGCCATGGCCTGGAACACGAACTACGTTTTGCAAGCGCCCCATGCTGAAACTGTATGCTCTGTTGATGTCAGCGGGATGGTGCCTGCAAGATGTGCACCAGCTGCTGTGGTGCCACTGTGCAGCAGCGCCAGCAGCACAACTTAGTCGAAGCACACACAGACACATCACACACTATGAACATGACACAGCTGCACATGACATGTTGCCATTGGCACCAATGTGTTCCTGCAACTGCTGCTCACTACATCTGCCTTGTTACCTCTTCCTGTTCCCTTGCATGCTGTAGCAACTGCGCTGCTGGTTCTAGGCTCCATCTGCTTCATCCCAGGCTTCTATCATGTGCGCATAGCATACTTGGCGTGGAAGGGAGTTGATGGGTACAGCCTGGATGCAATACCAGACATGTAGCAGGCCTCATGTGCAGCAGCAGCAGCAGCCCTGGCGGCAGCAGCAGCTGCACTGCAGGAGCAGGAGGAGGAGCAGGAGCAGCAGGCAGCCCAGGCCCAGCTGCAAACGCTTTTAATAGCAGCAAGGCACCAGTTGCCTACATCCTATCACATAGCAAGCACCGTGCACAGTTGGCGCTGCTTGGTTGACGGGTGTATATCACTGCATTACTGTACTTTTGTGTTGCATGCCCAGCAGCATCATGTACACGCACACCCATTCCAGGCCAGCACCTCTGCAGGATGCATGGCTGGACTCGTGGCCTACATAGCAGCAGGTTACTTTCCTTTTGGCCTTCCAGTATTGTCATCTGCAACATCATCCATTGTACCACCCTGTTTCAGCTGTATATCATAGTGAGGGACATCCTTGTTGATGTCAGCAGCGCGCACCTGAGGCAGCCAGTGTGCTGTGCAAAGCACGTTGATGGACCACGTTAGAAGGCCACTGCATTCAGCGCAATACTTCGCATGGGTCTTCTCTCCTGTTTGGCTGCTGTTGGTGGGGCTGCTGGCGACAATGTTCTCTGTACAACGAGTCTCAACATCAGTGTTCTCAGGCCAATGGCGTGGCGCTGTATGCCTAAGTGCTTGCCTGACAAGACTTAATCGTCATTTAACATCCAACGTGAGTGCGAGTGCTTGTATGCCAGGCTGGTTGCTGTGGGCCATATCTGCGTCCCTAGTCAGCCAAGCTGCTGGTTATCAACTTTGTTCCTTCAGCCGCTGCAAGTGGGCATCGCATGCTGCCTGGTTTTATGGCACCATGTCTGCAGGTTCTACGTCCTGCTGGCACTCTGATGCATGAGCCACAATGATCATTCATGACTGCTTTTCGTGTACTTGCTGAAGCTTGGTGCAGTCGTCAAGGCCCTGACAGCAGTAGCGCGTAGTTAGAAGTTTGCACACATATGTTGGTGTACACCAACACTTGCCAACTTGGACGTTGAACTAGTGGTTGTAGCAATTAATATCGCAGCAACGCATCCCTGCAGCTCCTCGTGAGGAACTCGTGTGGTTGTGGCATCATGCAGTGCACCACAGCGGGGTCACTAACGGCAATGTTGGCATGGCCCGATAGTTCACAACACATTCAGCTGCTTGTACCGTGTGTATTGTGGTGGCCTCTAACTATATCCACAAACTAATGTCAACACTCATTGAAGTTTCTGGCATCCAGACCCTGGTTGGTTCAGGCAATAACCCAGATCCAGTTGAGAAGCCTTGATCTGACCAAAGCAGCAGTCAATGCCAGGCTGACCAGAGGCGAGCGTGCAAATGGTGTCATGTACTGAACCAGAGCATTACTGATGCCGTGATGGTGACACACACTGTTGCACTGTCACCGGCAAAAAAGTCAGAATGCGCCAGAGACGCCATGCAGCACGCGTCTGGATAATCATCAGCGTCTGACAGCTTTGTGCCAGCCAAATTCTGTGTAGAAACCATGAATGCCAGCCAAGATCTATGTAGGAGATGTTGGGCATTCGTCCTATGGGGAGTTTCCAGCATCTGTATGATGGTAAGCAGGTCAGCGCACCACTGCTCCTGCATCCCAGACTGTCACAATGCTGCCAGCAGCAGCCAGAAGCCGCTGACCACCGCAGGCGAATGCTACAGACAACACCGCAACCCTTCCAGCAGCGCAGGCCCCCAGCTCGCTGCTGGCCTGCAGTGCTGCATCTGCTAGCACCACCCTGCCATCATGAAGCCCGAAGGCCAGCAGCTGCCCGCCTGGGCTCACTGCAATGCTGCTAGGGCAGCCAGGCAGCAGCAACCTGCGCAGTGGCTGGCCGGTGGAGATGTCCAGCAGTAACGCTGAGGCTTGCAGGCAGGGGCTGCAGAATAACAGCAGCTTGGAACTGCCTGGGATGAATGCGACTGATGAGCGACTGGTTGACAGAGACTGTGGCACCTGCATGTGGCAGCAGCAGCAGCAACAGAAGACGCACTCTGGCAGGCTGGGCTCAGTGAATGCACTTCCACACTTAATCACTGCCATGTACAGCACTACCGCACTGACATCAACAACTCGTCATGATACTGTCTGTACCCATCTGGGCTAGTTTTGGCCTTGGTTTGACAGTGACAGTATCCAGGGTATGAGTAACAGCTAGGCGAGGCGCATGCTCACCTCAGGGCACTCGTAGGAGCACATCACTTGTGCACTGCTGGCCTGCCATGGGGCAGAGAACACCAGCACCCTATCCAGCCACGCAGCTGCAGCAACACTGTAGGCCGATGCACCAGCATCACTGTCTCTGGGCGCTGCCGGTGTTGGTGCAGCGCTGCCGTTCACTGCCAGCATGTGCAGGGGTGTGGCGCTGCCTGTCAGGTCGTGGCAGCAGGCCACCAGCCGTGAGCTCTCCGTGTTGGTCACACTGATCAGCCCATCCCTGCAGGACACCACGCCGCGTCAAGCGAGGGCTACAGGCCAAGCACATGCACCTCTGCTGCATCCAAAGTTTGGTCGCGAATGGTAAATCAGCCATGAGCGACACACGCAAATGACATGTTGTTACAGCATTGTTCAGCCCGGGCCTAGTGCTATGCCAGCACAGCATGCTGCTGCTCACCTGCTGGCTGCCATGGCCAGGGGCTGGCTGGGGTGCAGCACCAGGCTCACAACGGGTGATGCGTGGCGCCCCACACTCCAAGCCACCACGCCACACCTGCTGCTGCTGCTGCGAGCGCTGTTGTCAGGCTCATGAGCATCATTGCTGCTGGCAGCAGCAGCAGCAGCAGCAGTGGGGCTCAGGGCCAGGCGGGCCAGGCGGCCGTCTGCGTAGCCCACGATGCAGCTGCTGTGACCTGGCTGGAAGGCGACTGCTGTCACGGCATGCTCGCACCTGAAGTCTGCAAGCGGCAACGCCTGCAACCACACCCGCAGCAAGCAGGCCACGTCAGTGGCTGCCAGGCATGCGCGGTTGTGGTGAAGTAAGCATACCCAAGTACCACAACCCAAACTGCCTTGCGGCAGGAGCCACTCATAGCCTGCTGCTAGTATCTGACAGCATAAGCACAACTGCCATCAGCAAACAAGGAGCTTGACCCAGCCCACCTGTGGCTGCGTGCCGATGCGCCACAGAGCCAGCCAGCCCTCCTCACACATGGAGGCAACCAGCCCGCTGCCAGCACTGCCATCCGCGTCCGGCCCAGCATCAGCAAGCCCTGTGATGTTGTGAGCATGGCCGGCCACTAACGGCGCCAACTGCTGCTGCGAGACATCCACGTACCAGCATGTGGCAGCAGCAGTGGCAGCGACGCCTTCACCCAGCTGCTGAGGCTCCAGCTGCAGGGATGTCACTGGCCCGTCAAACACCAGCGGTGTGCAGCTGCTGCGCCACTGTGGCAGCTGCTGCGGGCAGCCTGACGCAACTGCACTGACCTGGTCAGCTGCCCACCATTGCTGGCGGAATGTACTGCTGCTGCTACTACTGCTGCTGCTGTCGCTGCTGCAGCATTCATAGCGCAGCAGGCGACCGCTGCTGGTTCCAACTGCCAGTGCTGATGAGGGCTGTGACCACTGCAGCTGTGTCGCCACCTCCCCGGGGGCCAGCCGCGACACCACCACGCAGCCCAGCAGCGCCCCGTCACCTGCAGCATCAGTCGAAGCAACATGCACTAAACCTCAGTACATTCACATTTCCCAGTTTAAATCACCTGCGCCAGAGCAAAGCACAGGAGGGCAGATGTACCTCATGCTCAGGCACTGCTGACGCAACAGCACCGATTGACAGCTGCAGCAGCTGCTTGGGTACCTTACCTACAGCCAGCTGCCAGATGGTGCCGCACTCATCAGCAGCAAATGCAGTGCCAGCCTCCTCCACCTGCTGTGCTGCCTGCTGCGCAGGGTCGACCGCCCGCCCCGCCATGCTGCTGTGCGGTAGGTAGCCACTGCTGGCAGCGCTGCAGACAGCTGTGAACGCTGCCCCTGCAGCGTCAGGCACCGTCAGCTGCCGCTGCTCCAGGAAGGAGGGCGCCAGGCTCCACAGCAGCAGGCCGTCCGCCCCACAGCTGAGGAACGTGGGCAGCGCCTGCCACGGCATCCAGGCGACGCTCGACACAGCCTGCACACACACGCGGCAGTGGCTGCGGCGCTGTGACCTGTGCACGTAGACTATCAGTGTCTGAGGGGGTGTTGCTCCAGCGCCTCGGGCGTGCAAAGAGAGTTGAGCTGCTGCTGCCCCACTCTTCCTAGAGCACCCATAGCACAACTGCTGTGTCAGCGCCTGACAACTTCTGCAGCATCACCTAGCATTGCCTTTTCCCTTGGGAGCTCCTGCAAATGATGCCAGGCATGCAGCTCAAGCCCAGTCGGCCCTACCTTCTGCGTCTTGCCAATGGCGGCCACCTCACCCCCCTGAAGGTCCCACAGCACCAGCAGCCCGCCAGCAGCACCACCACTGACCGACACCAGCCAGCAGCTGTCTGGTGAGAAGGCAAGCAGGCCGACCCCTGACGCGTGCTGACGCAGCACGTAGCGCAGGCTGCAGGCTGCAGCGTCCCACACGCACACCTCTGCGCAGCCACTGGCAGGCTCAGGGCCGGCAGGGGCGGTCGCCAGCAGTGAGCCGTCACTGCTGACTGCTGCAGCACTGATGGGCTGGCTGTGGTGCTGCAGGTGGCGCTGCCTGTGGCTGGCTAGGTCTGTGAGCACCAGCACTGTGCCTGTTGGGTGGGCCACCAAGCCCCGCTGCCGCAGCCACAGCAGGCTGCCATGTGCGCTGGCGTTCAGTCCCAGCAGCCAGGTGCAGCACACAGGGGCAGGCAAGGCAGGCGTGCCAGCAACTGCACAACTGCTGAGGCCCCGCAGCTGCACCTGCTGCTGGTGGGGACCTTGCGCAGAGGAAAGCATTGAAGGTGTCACCCCTGCAGGATCAATGGCGCACGCAGCAGCAAGCAGCCACGGTTTATGTTCTGTTCGAAGCAATCCCTGGGCTGCTAGTGGTGGAACCCGCAGCTCGTACGCTGGCACAACCAGAGCAGCAAGCTGCTACCCCCATCCCTGCGGGTGTTTCTGCTGCTGAAGCGCTCTCGCCAGCAGCGCAGTCGTGGCGCTGCCACCCCCCGCTGAGCCTCACCTGGGTCCTGCTGCGGCCGCTGCAGCTCCGGCAGCATCACATCCGCAGCACCAGCTGCCAATGCAGCAGAATGTGCAGTCAGACTCATTGGCTGCGACCCAGCTTTAGGTGTGTTGCTTGCGACTGCTGCGGCGGGCTTCTCCAACCAAGATCGCATTGTGACGTTGAGGTCTGGATGCTGCATGTGCTGACACTGCAGCTGACTGTGTCTGCCTTCAATGTTGATGCCACCGCTGCTGTGCATGTTCCACACCGCTACGATGCCATCTTCACCCACTGTCAGCAGCTGAGTGCCCAGAAAAGCAGCGCCTGCAGCAGCACACACACAACAAAACGTGCAAGACACACATTACAGTTGCTAGCATACGCAAGCACTGGCTCGCAGGTACACCATAAGGAGTCACTCAGATGGCGACGGCCTTGATTCAGCGCACGCTGCTGAGCAGCAGCTGCAGGACCTCAGCTTTTCAACCGCTGTTTGCCCTCTTTAGGGCTCAGGCTGCAACTGCTTCTGCTCCCTGAGCGCAGCCAGCAACAATAACTCCAGATGCACCAGTTTCGCATATGAGTGCTGCGTGGTGGTTGAAAGCGGTCGCCAGTCCTCAGCACCCCACCTGCAACAGCGCCACTGTGGCCTGTGAAGCTCTGGCATGCCGGCAGCACTGAAGTGACAGCAACTGCCTGCTGCTGCTCTTTGTGTGCACATTTGCCCTGCTGAGAAGGCCGCTGCTGCGCGGCCTGCGCTGCTGCCAGCTCCTGCCTGCTGCTGATGGCCCACACCTTCACCAGGTGGTCGGCACCGCCAGTGGCGAGCACTGCCCTGGCAGGGTCCACCGCAAAAGCTGTGACGGCTGCTGCTCCGTGTGGGTTGGGCAGCACCTGCACACATCAAGACAAAGAGAAGGCACAGGCATGGCAGCACACATGACTGCATGTAAAAGGCAACACCATGCTCAGGCAAGTGCTGAGCTTGCTGCACCTTACTGTAGAGACAGGCGGCTAGCTGGCCCCCAGTAGACAACCAGTTGTCAGCAGAAAGCTTTTTGGAAACAGGGGCCAGCAAAGAAGGACACTTCAGGCTCACCTGCAACAGGCTGCCTGAGGTGACACAGAAGCGCATCACGCTGCAGCTTGTGCCAGCACTGCTGCTGTCATCCTGCACACTGGCTTCAGCACTGCTGACAGCCCACAGGTCGAGGTTGTCAGGGGAGAACTGCAGCCTGAAGTGCACAGCAATAGCATCAGCATCAGCATGGTACGCAGCAGTGGCAATGCAGGTTTGCATATGCGATGCTACATGCCAGAGTTTGCAGCATCCCGTGGTACAAAGTTGGTCTGCAGGCGCTCGTCAGGCAACTGAAGTGAAACCAACCTGCACTTAGAGTCTGGCAGTAGCCGCCTACGGCCATCTCACCTCACAAAGCCTTGGGCGGCCGTCTGTACGCAGAGCGCTGCCTCCAGGCTGGTGGCATCGTACAAGCTGATGGTGGCCCCATCACCGCCTTCCTCAGGCCCAGCAGCGCTGCCGCCAACAGCCACGATGCGGCCGTCAGGGCTCACCGCAGCGCACACGCGCGGCTGGGTTTGACCGGCGATGCCGGCGATGCCGCCGGTAACATTGGTTGGCAGCAGCACCTTGACTGCTGTGCACTGCCTGCTTGTGTCGCATGCCACCAGCTTGCCGTCTACCCCGCAGCTCAGCAGCCGACTGCCATCCGGCGTGAACAGCAGCTGCGTGACAGCACCCTTGTGGTGCTGCTGCTCCTGCACGCAGTCAGTGGGTGCAGGGGCATGGCTGGTGTGCGGGCGGCAGCAGGAGCTTGAAGCCAAGCAGGCACTCCTGCAAGGTCAGCACCGTGAACAAGTGAGAGTGCTCCTGCAATCACTCCTGCTGCTGCTAGTGCCCCTGCTGTTCTCTGAGCTCACCAGCAGCAGTGTTGTGGTGGCCACATCAAACAAGCGCAGCAAGCCAGTGCTGTAGGCAACAGCCAGCTGGTAAGCGCGTGGATGGTATGCAGCAGCTGTGGGAGCACCACACAGCCTTATGCTGCTGCTGCTGCTGCCACTAAACTCATACAGCTGCTGGTGGCTGGTGATGTCCCAGATGCGCACGCTGCCATCCGCTGATGCTGTGCAGTACTCGGGCCTGCAGCAACGAGGCACAGTCAGGAACAAGCGTGGGTTGAATTCACAGCGCTGATGGCAGTCACAGCAACTGCCATAAAATTGCAACAGCTGGTGCTGCTCACCAATCTGCTCTGCATGCAAATGTCGCTGCATTGCAAATACACTACAGGTGCACCAACACCCCCTTGGGCGGTGGTCATTACATTGTTCACAGAAACAGAAACATGTGTTTCACCGGCTCCCCCCCATCCCGCCAATGCATATGTGAGCACTCACGTGTGGCAGCCGACAACGACACTAACATTAAAGACGACGCGCACAGCCAGCAAGTGCATGCTGACAAGCCAGCATTGGCACCACCCACCGCTCATGGTGTGGCACCACGCATGCCACGGGCCCACAGTGGCTGCGCATCAGTGCCGCGTAGCGCCTGCTGGCCACGCCCAGCAGCCCCAGCAGGCCGTCCTCGCAGCCGGCAGCCAGGCCCAGCCCGCCAGCAGTCAGCGCCACTGACGTCACCGGCGACTCATGCTGCGCCTCCAGCAGGTAGGCGGTGAAGTCGAGCGGCCACAGCCGCAGGCTGGCGTCGTCAGAGGCGGTGGCGGCGACACCCTCGCCAATCGCGATCGCGTTGATGGCGCAGACGTGCAGCTGGTACACAGCCGCCACGCAGCGCCTGCACGTGGTGCCAGCAAAGCCAGACGCGCAACGTTGAGTGATTCAAGCAGGTGGCCTGTGCGCAGATGGGCGCAGGTTGGTGCCAGCAGCTGATCTGTGTTCATGTGTCTGCAGGCTAAGCAGCAAGGCTGGTACACTTTGTTGCACTCTGCTGCAACATAACCACCACAACTGGCGCCAGCTGGGCACTGCGTGGTGGCTAGTTTGCATCAGTGGCTGCTAGCAGCCGCAGCTCACCTTGCAAAGTCGATCTGGAACACCGCTCCAGATGCAGTTGCAGCATACAGGTGCTGCGTTGACAGCTGCAGGGCGGCACTTCCTGACTCGAAGCTCAGGTCGGTGAAGACCTTGGTGCCCGAGGCCACTGCTGCTGTGGCTGTGCCCACCACCTGGCCAGATTTGTTGACAGGCGGCTGCAGCAGGCAGGGCAGGTTGCATGTGGTGGAGCAACACATGTAGCCTGGCTCACCAGCTGGGACTTGCTGCCATGTAGCTGGCAGTGCTGCTGTATTGCGCAGAGGCCTGGCTGACCACCGCCCATGTGTTGTTGTGACAGCCCAGCTGCTGTGTGCCTCACCTCCAGCCTGACGCTGATGCCCCTGAGGCTGCCGCCCTTGAGCCGGTAGGTGCGCACGCTGTCACGCCCAGCAGACAGAAAGGTGTCCGGCTCAAAGGGGCAGAAGCGCAGCACGCGCACGTTGTGGTGAGACACATGCGCTACAAGCAGCTGAGCCTGCAAACAGGGGAGCAACAGAGAGAAGGTACGCCGATGCAGGAAGCACCACATATGATGTGGAAGCCCCGTTTGTTGCACTAGCAGGTGACACTTGCCGGTCCTGTGCTTTCATTACTGCCTCGGCAAGTGTTCAGTGATGTAGCCAGCCACCTACTGCAACAGATCAGTCCTTGAAGATCAGGGCTGCACTGAATGGTCTGACAGCTGCCTCCGCTGTGCAAAGCTGCACAGACGCAGGCATCATGACTTCTGCCAGCTGCCGCCTCACCCGCGCGCCCTGAAGTATGCGGCTGATGTCCCACAGCGCGATGACCTGGCGCCCCTGGCTGTCACACCCAGCAGCCACCAGCGCGCGGCCGTCAGCAGACACATCCAGCGCAGCCAGGCGTGATGCATGTGCTGCAGGAGGGGGACCCACGCGGCGGCGCACAGGGCATGAGCGACACATGACAGCAGCAGCACCAAACATGCGTGTGGTGGGTGCACATGCAGATGGATTGGCGCACGCTTGCACATCCCACCAAACAGAACACAGCCATAAAACGACATGCTTACCGCAAAGAACGGCCAAGCAATTACAGCGGTTGCTGGCTGCACACTCGGCCTCCGCTGACTCCTGGCCGACTGCATGCTGCTGCTGGCCTGGCGCGAAGCCCCACAGCCTGATCAGCGCTGCCTTGCCCTCCTGGCCAGTGGCCAGCAGCTGGCCATGCCCGCCAAGTGCCAGGCAGCACACAAAGGCAGAGTGGCCCACAAAGAAGCGCTGGCTGCCCTGCGGCTTCCCCACAGTGCCCTGCTGCAGCTGTGACTGCGCAGCAGCGTTGGCGACACTGCTGCCTGCTGCACTGGCAGCAGCTAAAGCAGGTGTTGCTGCAGAACCTGCTGACTCCTTGCCGCTGCTGCTGCTGCCACTGTTGCCTGCCGCCATTGCCACCACCACAGCTCCAGCAGCGTATACCAGTTCGTCGGTCTCAGCGCAGTACAGCACACCACGAGCATACTCGCCTGGCAAGCAGCAAGTGGATATTGACCTTCGCAACATTAATGGTGCAGCCGTTTACTGCTGGTGCAAGGGCTCCCCCCTTTGTCTCACAGCACAGTTGACTGCCTGTGGCTTACATGACAAACTGCACCCCTACCAACAGTGGCCAAGCACATTTGGTACACCAAGCATGCTGGGGTGCTCACCGGTGAACCCGTTGACCCTGTGCATGCTCAGGTACGGCTCAGGCTGCAGCAACGGTGCAGCAGGCAAAGTGGCGGCTGCACCTGCAGTTGGGCTTGCCTTGATGCTGCGCTTGATTGTGTGTTGGCTGCTGCGTACGCTGCTCCTGCTGGCAGAGCTGTGGCAGGTGCTGGCCACAGAGGGCTCCGAGGAGAGCGTGAAGGCAGACAGTTCAGCGCTGACAGCGGCTGCATTGGCAGCTTCAACAGTTTCTTCTGCTGCAACCTTAACTGGTGCTGCAGTTGCAGCTGCTTGGTCTGCTGCTTTCAGTGGTTGTGCATCTGAGTGCGCTGCTGCGGCTGCCCTGCCTGTTGTGCGAGGCAACTTCTGCCTGATGGGCCTGCAGGCAGCAGCAGTGGTGTCAGCAGCACACACCTCAAGCAGATGCTGCTGCTCAAGCTGAGGCGTGCTTGCTGTGTGCAATTGGTTTTGCACTGCACAACGCCGTGGCCAGGGGCACAGCTGCTACCGCCCCTGGCAGTGAGGTCTGCTGTGCTCACTTGTTGAGTGGGGGCTCCAGCACCCCGACAGGCTCAGCGGGCAGCCACACCTGAGCCAGCTGGGAGGGGTCCAGCGAGTGGCACAGCACCATGTCACGAGGCAGCGTCTGGAGGGTGCAGCCAGCAGCAGCAGTAGCAGCAGCAGCAGGCATGGGCATCGCACTGCATGATCATCACACTGTGCACCTGACAGCTGGCTAAGCAGCGGGCGACAGCGCCACATTGTACTCACACACACAAACAGTGTGTGGTTGCGGTGACAGTGATGCATGCGTTGCTTGTGCTCTCACGCCGGCTGCGCTAAGCACTGGGACCGGACCAGCTCCTGCTGCTGTGCTGGCATCCCTGCTGCAGCAGCATGTCGGGCGCAGCCGTGTCCCACCTGCAGTCCAAAGCGGATGTCAGAGGTGAACACGCCCCTGACTGTCAGCGTGGAGCACAGCTGCACGCCCTTCAGGTGGCTGAACGGCGACGGCTGCGCGCTGCCACTGGCGCCACCACTGACGCCGCTGCCTGCTGCCGTTGCCACTGCTGCTGCCAAGTCGACTGACAGCAGCATCCAGCATGAGGGTAAGTCTTTCAGTGTATACTGCACACATCTTGCCTTCTTCTGCGCGGCACAGTGGAAGTGCAAGCAGCCTTGGCGCAGCAGCACCCAGGCTGTGCTCCAAGCTGCAGCATGTGCCGCTGCTTAAGCAGCCATGCCATGCGCTGTGTGGCCGGCCCGGGTGCCTGCTTGTGTGGGCAGTTGACAGCAGGCTGCACAGCCACCAACTGCTTGCACAAGCCCACACATCCAAGCAAGGGCACACCTTGACGTTCTCTGCCTTGAAGATGTTGCCTATGGATATCCTGCAAGTGTTGCCATCAGTCGTCACTGCCTCCAGGTGTATGGAGAATAGCGCGGAGGGCTGCTCAAACCGGAGCTGCAGAGCACCCACAGAGAGAGCGCAGCCAGGGGAGCGCACAATTACATCAGCAGGTTGTTGGTATGCTGCTCTCTGCTGCTGCAGCTGCTGGGGGCTATACAGTGGAGCCAGGGCATGCCTGTCATTGTTGCGTGCTGAGCATGCCAGCTGTTGTGCAGGTGACCGTGGCTGGAGCTTTGAGCGTGCAAATCCAATGTTGAGCTGCCCGATGCATTCATGCACATGCACTCATCTGTTTAGATGAGATGTCACGTTCTTGGTGTGGAATAGATAGGCTGCTGCTGCCGCTGCTGCTGCTGTCAACAATGTAGCACTGCGAGCAGTCTGCAATGGCATGCACTGCGTCAAGCTAACAAACAGCTTGCATACAGCGCAAGCACAGCGCACCTGCAAATAGCAGAAGCGACCATGCAATGCAAAGCCACTGGACTTTGGCATTTTCAGGTAGTTCACTGCAGGGATAGCGCCAGTGATGCGCAGCACACGCTTGTGTATGGCGTCATCCAAGCGTGCAGCCACCTTGCCAGACATCTCTGCATCCCGCTTCTGCTGCTCCTGCTGATCCACACCACATAGCTTGAAGAAATTCACAAAAGGATGCTGCCACTCTTGTGCTGTAATCAGAAATCGGTAGGCGGGGACAGAGTGCGTTGATGTGAGCAGCATCAACAGCGCTGCTGCATGCTAGCATGCAGAGCCTAGCCCCATGCACAGCTGTAATTGGTGCAGCATGCGCAGTCGACAAGATAACAGTATGTGCAAGTGTATGGCTTGGTGGTTTTCAGGAACGTTGCACTGACAGTGTGTGGTGTTGTGCTGATGATGGGCAGGCAGGGCCTGACATGACAAGAGCAGCTGTACCTTCGGCCATCCTGTGCGATGCCCTTGGTCTGCTCTGACTGGTGCCAAGTCACTATGTCACTAGGTGCTACCATGCGTAAAAGTTGATGCATACAAGTCACAGCGCAGCGTCATCTGCCAATCCATCTTGACTGCGCTGATGCTGTGTCAACTGTGTTTCATGTCGCTGCATGAGGCGCCTGACAACCAAGTATCTCTGTGAGAGTGAACCATCCAGCGCATGAGTCACATGTTTACCCAAGCACCAGCAAGAGAGCGAGAGACGCATTCAAACGTAAACCCGCCCTGTCACACCGACAACCCTTGTCGCTGTGATTATGAGATCAGAAACATCAGCTGTTGCTTCATCCTTTAGATCAGATGACAAAAAAAAGCAAGTCAGGGGTGTGATAGCACCGCATCTGGGGCTGCAGCTTCAACTTGACTGGATGCCGACTCAGCTGCAGAGGTGCTTGAAGCCCCTGCCCAGGCTGGGCAGCTTACGCATGCTGCCAATCATTTAAGGCAAAATTGCAAGATTGTATGTCGTGCTGACCGTTGCTGCCGTAGTGTCTGGTTTCATTTGTATTGCCGTGGTGTCTACAGGTGTAGACAGATCTGGTATCAAATGGGTGAAGCAAGATGATCTTGTGGGAGTTTTGCATGCAGCATGCTCCCCTTGCTAGCATGCATTTCAAGTGCATGCCGCCATTGCAATTACACCCATGCTGCTTATTAGACATGAATTCAGCAGCAACATCACCGCCAACAGACCGCTAGCAGCCGTGCGTGGACATGATCGCCTGTCACAGTGTGCTGCCTACACATACCAGCTGGTACAACCGGTGTAGATACTTGTTGTAATGTGTTTTATTTCCCTTTGCTGTAACTCTGCTGCTCATCAGTGCAGGATCTTTGTGTGCAACAGTGAGTGCAGTGCAGTACGGGAGGTTCTGTGTCATGACAGTACTGTTAATGTCAGTCATGTGATCACTGCGAAGCACGGATGCTGGCGACTTGCTAAATAGCAACTTTGCTAATCGATTTCTTACACCAGTCTCGTTGGTGGCTACCTTTCCACCCATTGCACCTGCTCCCGTACCCACCCGCACCACTCTTCAATCCGAAGTACCACACGTGCAGTGGAATTGCGTGACCTGTGTTATCCGGAAGGCAACAGGCACCTTCGCCTGAATCGGCTTCCTGCAGTCTGTTGGCTGGGTAGGGCAGCAATAACCAACAGCAGCAGCACAGCAGTAGCACGGACGCAGCAGGCATGTATTGCAAATCTGCAGACACATTTCTCAACGAGCTTCACAAGCTCTTTGAGCGTAAGAAAAAGTCCGGTAGCATCTGGATCACCATGAAGCGCAGCAACCAGAAGCCAGTACGCAAGGAGGGCAGCAGCAAGAAGAAGAAGCAGACAAAGATGGGCAGCACACCACCGCCACCAGCAGCAGACGCAGAAGCAGAGTACAGCTGCCTAATACGTGCGACGGACGGCAAGCGCAAGATCAGCACAGCAGTGGCAGCCACTGATATTGTCAAATTTCAGACGAGCTACGCACTCATCCTGCGCGCACACATGGACTCCCTCAAGAAGAGGGAGAAGAGCAAGCCTAAGAAAGAGGCAGCAGCCAAGTGAGCAGCAGCAGTGACAGGAGCAAGGATGTGATTGCGGCAAGCATGGAAGCTCTGGCAAGTATTGGGGAACGCTTGCGCTGCTGCCAATGTCTTTTGGTTGGGCAGCTGGTTGTGATGGACGCATGCAGCAGCTGCAGGAGACTGATGATGTGGCCAGCATAAAATTCATCTGCTCTGGCTGCATGGTTTGGAGTGCTTGGCAGCATAAACTGGTGCAGCAGATTCTAAAGGTTGCACGTTCTTCTTGTTCGCCAGCCAGACAGTTGACCATGCTGTGGCTGTGCAGCTGCAAGTTGCTCTTTGTTGTTTGGTGCAGCAGCATGCAGCATGCACCTCGGCAATTGGCTGCTCTGTCCCAGTGTGTTGTGTCTTCTAGCAGCATCATTGTGAGGGTGACAAGCGGTGCAGGGTGGCTGCTTGCTGGCAGCAGCGAATGGCATGCCTGATGGCAGCGCTGGCGGCCGGGCTGTGCATATGGCGCCCTGATGCTGCGCTTCCTGACATGCTGCTCGCCTCATGCAAAAGGCGCCTCTTGAGGTGGCATAGCTATGCAGCTGCATGTTGGGCATGTGGGTGCTGGCGTCTAACAGCATATTTGATGCCGTGGTGCAGTTCTTGCAAGCAGCCACAACTGTGAGCGCTGCTCTGTCGTGTCTGCTTGCGGCACTTGTGGCCTAGGCTAGATGTTTTGTTTTGTGCTGGACGTTTCTGGAGTGCTTCCGGTTGTGCAGCAGGAGGCGAGCTCTGTTTCACATTGCATGGCACCTGGCGTTTTCAAGCAAGTCCCAAATGTTTCTGAAAGCAGAGATGCTGGTGCATATGGGCACACCTGCCCTGCCAAGAGTTTTGGTGGGTTGCATCGTCAGCAGCACATGCGGCTGTTAAGGCATTGCAGCGCGGGCTTTGCAACACTGTGGTTGTTGACACATTTGGCAAACTTGTCAAGTAAAGTGGGAAACATGAATGCCCGAGCATGTAAGGAGCACTGCTGCCAGTCAACTGACGTCAGCCGTGAATGTAAAGATGACTGACCATTATGCATACAAACTGGTAGAGCCCATTGTTGGTGTCACAAACTAGAGCAGTCAGCCTTTTATTACTCGTGTGAGGTCTTTGGCAGTTGTTAGTCACGCTCACCCAGCTCAGTTTGGTGAGCTGATTATGACCTTCCTGGTAAGCCATACCTTGGAGCAGCTCAGTGGGTTGTGCTTTTCAGTGTTGCTTGCTGCTGCTGTGCTGCTGCAGCGTGCACTGACACAGGAGTTTTGGAACAGGCCGGAACGTGTTGTCTGAATGGACCCTTGACCGGGCAGCAAATGCACTGCTGGCATTCAGTGCAGCCTAAGAAAATGTCAGGCATCACTGCTGAGCAGTCGCTCAGTGTACCAGTCCCTGGCTTCTGACAGCGCTGCCATACCGTAATATGCATATGTATAGAGATTGCTCACTGATGGACCACGGGGCGTACCGGCGGGTATGTTGAGCATCGTCTTCACCAAGTATGGCATACCTTCCGGGTGGTTGCTGAGCTCAGCTCCTTCAAAAGGCGTGCCAGCAGTTGCTGGCTTCTCAATCAGGAGCTACAGGTACAGTAACGCTCACGGCCGACGGCATGGGATGCTACGTCTTGACTGGATGACGTTGTCAGATGAGGATGCCCACTCATGACGGGCATCCCTGGTTTAGACCCTGGTTTAGCTGACCCTATGCCTACAAGGCCATATATTACGATGTCGTCATGCACAAGGAGTATCCCAAACGTGCCAGGCAATGTTCCCAATGGCGTGCGATGCTGCAACAGCGCTGGTAATTCTACAGCGTTGCTCAAAGCATGCTGCTGCACACTAGGTACGAGCCCCGCAGTCATCACCCCGGCTGCAGTGCGTCAACATAAGCAGCAGCACTGATCAAACACCAACCAATAACGCATGCAGAGCTACCTGTTTCCTGACGTTGCTGGCGCCAACGAGCTGCTTCAGGTTGGCTGCTGGCTGCGCATTGAGCTGCAAGCCTGCAGGCAACTGCTGCCACAGCACCACAGCCAGCCGCCTGCCACCACTGCACATCACTGGAGCAACACTGTGGGGTGACCCATGCATGCTCGGCCTCCACCCATCAGATCACAACCCCAGCCTCCTATCCACGGCTAATTCAGGTCAAGTCTGGTCCGCATAATGTCATGAGCCTGCCACCTATCTGCTGTACAAGAATGCGAAGCCCAGCAGGAAGAAGGCCGCCATGGTGGAGAGCACGCTGGCGTAGTAGGGGTAGGCGGCCACCAAGAAGCGCTCATACTCGTCATGCTTGAAGGGCCGCACAGGCACTACCCGCTGCAGGTTGATGTAGCTGTAGCCGGCGTGCTTGTAGTCGATGACGTACTTGAACACGCCATACACGTCAGGCACCTTGAAGCGCAAGCTGAAGCGGCCCGCGCCATCGTGTGTCATGGGCTGGCGCACGTACGGGTCCAGCATGACAAATGACACCTGCACGTCGTCAGCCCTGCGCGTTCACGCATGCAGCAGGGCAGGCCAACAGCGTGCATGGTGAGCGCACCGTGCCAGCAGGACAACGGGGGTCACATGACACAGTTGTGCAGCAGTACCTGCTCTCCTTTGATGTTGCCGTTGTAGCCAGGGTCTTACAGCTGCGCTCAGCAGAGGTGCAACGCAAGGGCTAGTAGGGTAGGCACTGCAGCTGGTGTGCCCCTTGTGGAGCTGCCTTGCCACCTAAGCCTGCCTGCTGCACACATGTCAGCTGGCTGCAGCTACATGCAGCACCAGGCGCTTACTGGTATGGAGTTGTCCTGCCTCCCTCCAGCAGCTGCACATCCAGCGCCACCTCCACCTCATCGTTTACACGGTACAGGCTGGGCTCCACGTCCGGGTCAGACACCAGGTGGTGCGTGAGGTTGCCCACCTGCAGCACACGCACATGCAGATACATTGATTGATCGACTGCAGTGAGCCAGCGCCGCCGCAAGGCAGCTTTGCTATAGCCCAAGGCAGAGATTACCCAAAGCAGCAGATGACTCCTCCTGCTGCTGCTGCTGCACATGACCACAGGGAACACTGCACAGCAGCCACTTCACAAACATTTATGACAGCGTCAAGCATTACATATGTGTGCAGCCCAGGTGCAGCACTCGCCATCCCCAGTTGTCTGATGTGCCACCCTGTGTCACGGCCCAGCCACCAGGCTGCAGCCCACCTTGAGCACGCCACGGTCCCCAAGTGTCCACAGTGCCACAGCAGTGGCAAAGTCCTTGTTGCCAGACTTGGCAAACCTGCAGGGGACGAAGTGGGAGCAGCAGGGGCAAGCACGTTGAACACCTGGGCTGGTGCAGATGACAGGCGCACCGCAGAGGCCATGGGACTGCTACAAGTTTCATATGTTGGCTCCCAACCTCTGCTGCTGCCTTTGCTGCTCGACTGCCAATGCAGCATCAAGAACACCTGTGTTCTTTTTAGGTGGCACACACATGCAGCAGCTACCACACCAGCCAGTGCATGACCGCGCTTGTTGATTCGCTGCTGTTGTGCGCGTTGCATTGCGGGCCTTGCAGCAGCAGCCATCATACCATGTGGTGCGTAGCTGGCTACGTTACGGTGCTGCTCTTGTGTGCTGCATTGCAAACTGAGCTGCAGCCAGGCACGGATGTGTGGCTTTGCACAGCAGCAACAGAGTGTACTTGCGCAAAAAGAAAGGGTGCTGATGTATGAACGCCAGCAGCAGCGCTCACCTTGCACCTGATGCAGCCACTGTGACTCCTGCATCATACAGTGTGTCGCTGAACATGTCCAGCGAGCCAGCCACCATCACGCGCGCATTGTTGCGGGCCTGCAGAACGGATCGGGGGGGGGGGGGGGACGGCTCCAACAAGGTGATGGGACCTGCAGGAGCTCACACGCAACTACGGGGACCACGGTATGTTGCTGTCGAACAACGCCTGCTATACGCCTGCTATCAGCGCACCACAGCAGTAGCTGCCGCAGCTGCTTCCGGCCAGCACTGTCAGCCCGCAGCAGCTGCCAGCCCGGCACCCACCTGCACCAGGCTGACGATCGCTGCTGTGCCCCCCACGGGCAGGCTGGGTGGCTCGGGCATGGCCTTCTTGGGGTCGTGGCTGTAGGCGGTGGCCTCAGCAGACAGCGCCACTGTCACCTGGCCAGGGCAGCAGGCACAGCAGCCAGGGCGTCGGCAGGGGCAAGCTGACCAGCACACCAAACAAGCAGACGGCCGAGCGCAGTGATGTGCCGCATGATCATGGAGCAGAAAAGGAAGACCAAAGGGCTCTTATCACCACTGTGATGCAGTGGCTGATGTAGGGTGCCGGCAATGAGCAACCTCTGTGCTGGCTTACTGTTGGCTGTGTGTGCCATTCCACCTGTGGCTACTGCTCAACGCCCAAGCCAGTTGCTGCTGTTGCTCACTGCACAGCAGATGTTGCTGCTGCTGCTGCTGTATGCACACATGAATCTGATAGACTGAAGGCCCCTTCTTGCCTGGCTGTACTGATGCAGGGCTGTGCTGTGCTCACCAGCTCACTGCTGGATGGCACAGTCGCTGCAACACCCTTGAATAAGACGGGGCCTGCAGCAGCAGCACACCCCGGACACAGTTGGTTGGTGGACAGCAGCAATGCATGTG
Source organism: Scenedesmus sp. NREL 46B-D3 (assembly GCA_014080715.1). Lineage (NCBI taxonomy): Eukaryota > Viridiplantae > Chlorophyta > Chlorophyceae > Sphaeropleales > Scenedesmaceae > Scenedesmus > Scenedesmus sp. NREL 46B-D3. Next base: position 9,094 of record JACERP010000010.1, on the reverse strand, counting down.
AAGTTTACGGTGCTTAAGCAGTTCGATCAGAAACCAAATAGGGTTGTGACGTGCACACATCAGCCTCCAAAACCTGCACCCAGCACTGCTGCGCATCCGCTGCTGCTCTTTGGTATGTGCTGTTGGTTTCTCTGGTTGTTTACTGTAGTTCCATCAAGCACCTGATACAACTCGCGCATCACCATGGAATCTGCTACCACTGCTCGTGTGCTTGCTGCTCACCTGGGGTTGGCTGCCGCCAAAGATGGCCTGGCTGTCCACCATTGCTGCTGTGGCGATCAGAGTGGGGTCTGCGGCGCCGCCAGCTGCCTGGTGGCTGAAGTGGTCGTACACAGCTGTGCCCTTGTCGTCCAGCTCCACGCCACACTCCAGCGCCAGGCTGCGGACGGCATCTGATGCGTCACTGCTGGCTGCCAGCAGCAAGTTCTTGCCGCTGTCCACAAAGTCCAGGATGGCCTCACTGCTGATGTCTCCACCAAACTCTGCAGTCAGTAACGCCCAAGGCTGCATGATCAGGCACGGAAGAGTACTACAGGCACAGATCACAGAGGCAACACTGCTCCCTGCTGCTGCGTTGCCAGTTACAACTGCTGCAGCTGATCCCAGCGCCCTACGCACTTGTTGCCTTCGGAGCGAAGATGATTAGAGAGTCGTAGAGAAATGTGTCAAAGTTCTTGAGCTTGAGGCCTTTGTCTTTGACTGTCTTGATGTCAACCGAAAAACCAGCCTCCTGCAGTGAGCTGAAGAACTGACTGTGCGACTCCTGGACGGAAGATGTGCCGATCAGGGCAAGAATGCGATTGTTTTCAGCTGCAGTTGCAACGTTGCTGCTCAAAACTGCTGCCAGCAGGACCAGCAGCAGCGGGAGCTTGGAGCAGGCCTGCATCGTAGTGTGTTGCAACCGATCGACATTTAGTTATGATGCAAGTGTCAAATTAGGATAAAGCAATAACTTAAACAGGTGGATACACACTGGGGCTTTTGCACAGAACACTTTCGCCCCTCAGCGTCATCTGGAACTTTCAAGCACGCTCAGTCAATGACATGACCATAAACAGAAAACGTTGGCTTGCGGGCTGTCGGGGCGCGGAGTCCGGGCTACCTCACAACAGTCCTCTAGTTTGAAGTTGCTGCCCTCGATCCGACGCAAATGTCGTGCAGGAGCCTGATGGTGTTGTAGTCAAGCCTATTAGCTGAGCAGGAGATACCTGCAGCTGGAATGGCTGACAGGGAGAGGGCAGCAGCAGCAGGAGCTGCTGCAGGTCGGCACCAGGTGCCCCGCACGCTTGCAGGTATGCGTAGCATCCACTGGTTCGCAGTGGTTGCGATTAGTGCCATTCTGGAGCCGGCTGGGTGCTGTTCTGGATGGGCGTGCTGACACTAGTATGTTGCTCACTGCTGTGCACTGCTGGGCCTGTTGCTGCAGAGGCCCTGAATGCTGGCCGTGGCGTCTTCGAGAAGGCGCGCCGGCTGCTGCCAAGCTTGCCTGCAGGTCGCAGCACCCCCCCGCCAGCCACTCTCGGCGATGCACAGGCACTGGTACAGCAGAAACAAGAGGCAGCGCAGCAGCAGCACAAAGAACCGAACCAAAATATAAGGGTGGCAAGGAGACCCCTGCAGCAGAGCAGGCATTTCCTGGAGCACGCATAGGTGGTGCAAATGACAACTCAGCCTACTGGACGCTTGTAGAGGTGCGCTGGCCATGCTGGCGTGCAGCGCACAGCACTGGCAACCACACCAGCAGCATCCGAGGCTGCCTGTAGCAATGCAGCTGGGCACATGCTGCCTCCCTAAGTTGCTGCTCAGTGATTGCAAAGTCATTGGCTACGCATGTACAAACAGAACTGGCAAACAGCAAGCAAACTCACCATCAATGTTGTTGCCCTTGCTCTGCCCACACACTGCACATGTGCCAGTGGCTGCGGTCGTGCATGCATGCTGTGCTCAACAGGTGTTTGCATCGCTGTCGTCATGCCTCTGCAAAAGTCGTGACACCCTGCCCCTGCTGCGCTTGCCTGGTGCCTGCAGGAGTACTTCCGTGATGTCACACGGCAGGACATAGCCAACCTGCTCATGTTCTGTGCCGACCCTGACGAGGATGACGCGCTGCTGGTGCCACAGCTGGGCAGGCCGCGCGCAGGCGCAGAGCAGCCGCAGCCGCCACTGCACCTGCCAGCAGCTGGGACGCCAGCCCGTGCTGCTGGGACACCGGGCAGCAGGGGCGGCCACTGCACGGCAGCACAGGCAGCAGCAGCTGCTGAGGATGATGATGGCCAGAGGTGAGGCGCAGGGCGCATGGCACGCAGCTGCTGCGTACATGGCTGCTGGCTGAGCGCGGCGCTACGGCCTGCAGGCGCATCTATCTGCATGCGTTTGCATCATCTGCATCGATAGACGCATCTATCTGCATCTATCTGCATCTATCTGCATGCCTGCAGAAGCTTTGCAGTGCACATCAGTGCATGTGCAGACGCCGTAGCCTCGTTTATTTGTATGCCGCTGCTTGCGCTGGCGGTTGACAGTGTCATTTCTGCTTGCTCATGCTTGATGTCTGCGCCGTGCTGCACAGCTGCACCACTGCATGTGAGCCTCAACTTGTGTACCCATGCTCTTGCCTGTTTTTTTGTGCACAATTCTGTTTGGCACTTGCACACTGCTGCCAGCAGCGCAAGCGCAGCAGCAGGCTGTCCGCTAAGGCACAGCGGCGTGAGGCTGGCGATCATTTCTACAGCAGAAATGACGAGGTGGCCGAGTATAACAACAGCAGCATGTACTCAGCAGCGACACAGCAGCAGCAGCAAGTGCTGCCGAGTCCGTCCTGCCTGCTGGACCAGGTGCCTGCAGCCGACCTGCTGCTGATGGTCGGCATACGCATGACCCTGCAGCAACTCAGCACTGCAGATGTAGCAGCAGCAGTAGGCATGGAGGCGCAGGCGCTAGAGAGGTTGCTGGAGCTTGCGCTGCAGCCCCCGCCCGCAGCAGCAAGTGCTGTAGTAGTAAGTGCTGGCGGACCCGTCTCGCGGTTGGGGCAGAGCAGCAGCAGCAAAGTGCAGAGGCAGCGCGACAGCGCTGCAGCAGCAGCCAGCAGATGGGCAGCTGTGAGCGCTGGTGTCGGGGGTCCACAGCTAATGCTTAAGCAGCGGCAGGCACTGGTACTGTGGCTGCAGCAGCAGTGTGCTGCAGCAGCGGATGATGACATTGAGTATCAGCAGCAGGGGCCTGTGGCAGCACCGTGGCAGCCGCCAGCAGAAACGCCGCAGCAGTCAGCAGCTGGCGCAGATGCTGCCTCACTGCCTGCTGCAGCAGCAGAAGTCGCCACAGCTGCAGCTGAAGACAATGCTGACGCTGCAGCTGCACAACCTGATGACAGGCTGCTGCTGCTGCTGCTGCTGCTGCTGCTGCTGCTGCTGCGGATGGCAGCCAGCAGGCAGCAGCAGCCGCAGGTGCACAAGCAGACGCAGCATCAGCTGCATCAGCAGCTCAAGCAGCTGCTGCTGATGAAGCAGCAGCAGGCGCGCCTGTCGGCGCTGCAGACCCATCAGCAGCAATGGATGTGGATGGCACTGCTGCTGCAGCTGCAGGCTTTTACCACCAGCAGCAACTTCAGGAGCTGCAGCCGCTGGACATTGCGGCTGCCGCTGCTGCTGTGGTGGCTGCTGCCGCTGCGCCCCCGCCTGCCTCAGACGCCGTTGACGAGAGCAGCCTCAGGCTGGAGGCGGATGCAGCAAAGAGGGCCAGCGGTGAGCAGCGGACGACGTGGCATGCACATGCTGTGGTGTGCTCAAATGGGCCAGGGCGTGGGTGTCGTGGCGTGCGTGCTGCACGCTTGGTTGCATGGCATACAAAGCTGCCCTGCATGTTTGCTGTGGACTAAGTTTTAAAATCGGTGGAATTACGGCATTGCTGTCGACTTAGGTGTGACCACAACACGTCTGCTGCTCGTGCCCTGCTGCTGCTGCTGCTGCTGCTGCTGCTGCTGCTGCTGCTGTTGCTGCCGTGCCGTGCCGTGCCGGCGCACCCTGCAGGCGTGCCGCCGAGGCTGTGCGGCGGCGTGCCGAGGCGCGGCTGGAGCTGCACCCCTACATGCGCAGCCTGCTGGCGCGACCCCTGCCGCCACACATCGCCGACCCAGGCTGGGACGTGCAGGTGCGGCTGGTGGGGAGCACATGCCTCGGCTGGGGGCTTGCAGCGGCCGGCAAGCAGTGCACATCTGTTGTGTTGAACGAGTTTGGTTGTTCACGGGCCCAAGCTGCACTGCTGCCACGCCTCCAGCACGGCTGTGCCGGCTGAACTTGGCTGATTGGAGGTGTCACACCAGCCTGGCCTGTGTGTCTGTGCTTGTACAGCAGCAGCTTTGCGTGCACACGCTGACTATGCTGCTGTGACCGTGCCTTCATTTGTGGTTGGTTGCTGCAGGAGAGCCTGGCTGGGGAGGACGAGGCAGAGGACGCCACTGCTGCTGCTGCTGCCGGTTCAGCAGCCGCCATTGATGGGCAGCAGCCTGCTGGTGCGGCAGGTGCCGCCAGCAAAGCAGCAGCAGGCAGCAAGGGTGCCAAGTCTGGAGCAGCAGCATATGGCGGCGTGGGCACAGCCACGCCAGCTGACAGTGCTGCAGCAGGGGATGATGATGCTGCCGGTGACGCCAGCACTGCAGGCACACCTGGCTCGGGCATCAGCGGCCTGCCGCCTGCATCAGCGGCCAAGGCGGGCAGGGGCGGGGGCAGGGCTGGGCGCGGCAAGGGCAGGGGCAGGGGCCGCAAGGGGTGGGGCAGGGGCGGCAAGGGTGCGGCGGCAGGCAAGGCAGGCGCAGGCAAGGCAGCAGGTGCTGCTGGTGCCGGCAGCGCTGCCGGCGCTGCTGCTGCCGCTGCTGCCGCTGCTGGCGGTGGTGATGATGCTGGTAGGGGCACAAGTGCCAGAGCTGACAGCAAGCCCCCTTCTTGCCCTGCCGCTCAGGCAGTGGCAGCGTTGGTTGCAGCAGGTGAGCCGAGCACAATGGCTGCATGATGAGCGTGCTGTGTTGTTGGTTATATTGTGCACCGTGTGCTTTGTAGCGGTCGCGCATGCGTTGTGCTTCCTGACAGATGTGGTCGTGTGCTCGCAAGAGTGGCTGCTGCTCACCTCTGCTTGCTGCCTGCACTGCTGCTGCCTTGCCTCCTTTGCCTGGACAGCACCTGCTGAGGGCTCCCTGGAGCAGCAGTGGCAGCAGCTGGATGCAGCGACTGGCGTGCTTGCCCTGGCCCCTGACGACGAGGTCCTGGGCGAGCTGCTGGCACTGCAGGTACAGGCACCGCAAGCAGCAGTAGCAGCAGCAGCAGCAGCAGCAGCAGCAGCAGCAGCAGGAGCAGCAGCAGCTGCCCTGGCAGTACAGCAGCAGGTTGATGCCAGGGCACAGCTGCAGGTTAACTGGGGACGTGTTGGCCGCACACCGCAGACACACCACCACATGTGCATGTGCAGGCAGCCACATACATGTGACGTCATGGTGTCTTTGCTGCATATGGCGCTCACAGACCTGCGTACCCTGTGTATCATGCAGTGACTGTTACCAGTGCAGCGATGCTCGACTGAGCGTGCGCTGCCTCGGCTGCTTGCTGACACCTGTTGCTTGCTGCATGCAGGGAGAGCTGCTGCAGCAGATGGCCATCAACAGGGCGCGACTGGGCGTGGTGCTGCAGGTGCGAACGCCTTGACATGCGCTCGTCGTGAAATTGCTCTTTTCAAACACTTAGCAACAGGCTGCGCTGCTGCTCTGCATTATTGCATCGCGTCCCACATTGTCCCACTTTAGGAGAGTGCTGTGAGGGTTGTGTGCCTGCATGGTGTTTGCAGTTGCAGGTTCTGGGCCGTCGCTGTGTAGTGTATGTCGAGTTGTGCAGTGGTCTGCCTTTTGTAATGCCTCTCAACCTTACTTTGCTCTGCCCTTCCCTGCCTGCATGTGTGCCCATGCTGCGCCTGTCATTCAGGCTGCCTTGGCTGACATCCCCCGCCAGGCTGAGGCTGCTGAGCAGCGTGCAGCGTGGGAGGCAGACATCACCAACTACTTCATCGTGAGTGGCACTGGCATCGCCAACTAGGCATAGCTGCGGTTGGGTCAAGTGAAGCGTTGCTGTGATGGTGGCTCAACATGTGGGCTGCAACCACCCTGCCCGCAAGCAGGCTGATGCACATGCCTGGGGTGCGCCTCTCGCTGTCACCTTGGCCTGTCTGCTGCTGGTCCTCGTCCATGTGGTCTTGTCGGCACATACGGCTGGCACTTTCTCGGTTCCCTCTGCCACACATGCTGGAGCTTGCTGCAACCTGGCTGTGTATACCTGTGTGTTGCTTCTGACAGCTTCTCCGCCTGCTGCTGCTGTTGCTGCTGGGCGGCTGTGTGCCCGCGCCCCGCAGGCGGTGCGCGAGGCGAAGAAGGCGGCCAAGCGTGAGCGTCGTGAAGCGGAGCGCCGCGCAGCTGTCGAGGAGCTGGCAGCAGCAGCGCCCCTGTCTCCTCGCAACACCGCGCAGCGTGCCCGCGAGCGCCTGCGCAGCGACGGCGGCGGCGGCCTCAGCAGGGGCGGCTCGCGTGGCGACTGGCTGATGGGCTCCGAGGACTTCGAGGAGGGCGGGCGGCGCGAGTGCAGCCCTGCAGCGCCACACGCCAGCGTGGGCAGCCAGGGCGTGGATGACGGCGCAGTGCTGGTGGACACGCTGTCCAGCAGGTAGGGGATGGGACTGCTGGCATGTGCTTGACAAACGTCATGGGTGGTTATGGTCTCTGCTGCCACTCCAGCGCTTGGCCATGCTTGTGCTTGCAGCAAGCGCACAGCGCTGCCGACAGTGTAGGCACTCGGTCTGCGCTGGCAGTTCGCACACCTGCGCCGCTGTTGCTGGGCTTGGGTTACTGGCGCATGCACTTTCGGGGCTTGGTGCAGCTGGCTCTCGCAGGCAGGTTTTTTTGCACAAGAAGGAGAAGAAGGCTCACGTGGTGTTTGCATGTGACCACACCGCACCGACACCCCAAAACAAGACGATTTTAAGCTGAACGGCTCAGCTTAAGCTGTCGCATAAGAAGCCACCCAAGTGTACCAGCGCAGCCTGATGATTATGTGCCAACGGATGACACTTTGGATGCCGTTGTCCCACTTCCTTAGATTGTAGTGTGGATATTGCGAGGGTTGTCCTGCCCGTTTGTATGATTGTTGATTTGCTTTGCTGCTGCCTTTTGCCGCCCTAGTTTTTGCTGCCCTTGCCTTCTGATTGATGACCTTTACAACATGCTTCGGTTGGTGATGCTTCCATGGCGCAAGCTGCTGATTGAGTGGGGTGTGTCTCGACATGCCGCAGATATACTTGATGCATACTCTGAGAGACTTTGCATGTATCTGGATGGACACAATATGTTGTATTGTGCGCTCATCTTTTCTCTGTCAGGCTCGGACACTGTGCTCATTTGGGGTGGCTCATACCATCTAAGATGGTGACTGGACCCACGTGTAACCTCTCTCTCTCAAAACAAGAGGCTTGATCACCCAAACACCCCCTGTGCGTGGTGCATGACGCTGGCGTTTGTACGAGCTCACCAGGTGTTGTGCTGCTGCGTCGGCCGTGCCTGCTGCAGGGATGCCGACGACGCGCTGTGTGCTGTGTGCGGCGAGGGCCACAGCGAGGCACCCAACCAGATCCTGTTCTGCGAGCGCTGTGATGTGCCGGTGCACCAGGTGGGCGGCGCTGGCGTGGGAGGCCGCCAGCCTGGCTGCACGCGATGCTGAAGTGTGGCTGCACACTTGGCCTTTGAATGAGTGAGGGTGTGTTGTTACATGCGTGTTGTTTCATGTGTGTTGAAGCTTGTCAATGCCGAGGCAAGATCTACAGCGGCGACCACTCTCGAGGCAAGAGCTACAGCGGCAACCGCTCCGCACCCCTGACACCAAGTCCATGCATGTCACCTGACATCAGGCCCATTCTCTCAAAGTGTGGTTGCTAGGCACCTATGTTTGCATAATCCTTGTGCGCCGAGCCGTTATAATCCAACAAATTTCAGCGCTTCTTACCTGTCCTGAACACTGTTTTCTGCCTTCTGCAGGCCTGCTACTGCGTTGACGTCGTCCCTGAGGGCGAGTGGCTGTGCTGGCCCTGCTCGCAGTATGAGGAGCAGCAGCGGCGCCAGGGCAAGCAGCAGGCAGAGATACGTCCACCCAGGTGTGGCGCTTGCGCCTGGATAGCCGACCCAGTTGCATTCATCCACGCACTGTTTCCTCCCGCAGCATGTTGTTACAGCTGGGGTGGCAGATGCGCCTGCAAGCAATCCAGAGGTCGTCGGTGTTACAGCTGGGGTGGCAGATGCGCCTGCAAGCAATCCAGAGGTCGTCGGTGTTACAGCTGGGGTGGCAGATGCGCCTGCAAGCAATCCAGAGGTCGTCGGTGTTACAGCTGGGGTGGCAGATGCGCCTGCAAGCGATCCAGAGGTCGTCGGTGTTACAGCTGGGGTGGCAGATGCGCCTGCAAGCGATCCAGAGGTCGTCGGTGTTACAGCTGGGGTGGCAGATGCGCCTGCAAGCGATCCAGAGGTCGTCGGTGTTACAGCTGGGGTGGCAGATGCGCCCGCAAGCGATCCAGAGGTCGTCGGTTGAAGGGAGCCATGCATCGCTGTGGTTGTGCGTCAACATGCGCAGCCGCTGCCCAGTCTGTGCAGCACTTGTTGACCTCGCACACCATTGCAGCACAGTGACCACGGTGTGTACTCTTTGCTTGCTGTGCACAGGTGGCAGCTGGGTGCAGGCGGTGGTGAGCCGCTGCCTGGTGGCAGCAGGGGTGTGGCGTGTGCGCTGTGCCCCGTGTCCTGCGGCGCGTTCAAGCAGGCCAGTGATGGCAGCCAGCGCTGGGTGCACCTGGCGTGTGGGCTGTGGCACAATGAGACCAGGGTTGTGCACGGTGCGTCCCTGCCGGGCGCCTGTTGGCAGTGTGCCGTGCTCCATGTGCTGAGCTTGCAGCTGATACTGTAGTTGGAAACGGGCATGAAGTCTGTAAATGTCGTCCTGCGTCTTGCTTTCCGCATGTGTCTGCCTTGCATGCTCGGCACCTTGCTGGTGTGCCTGGATCCGGGCACCCTGCCACTCTA